>CM060432.1:127525844-127791700 GCA_030545235.1 Helianthus tuberosus | reverse complement strand
AGGCAAACATGGCCTTGATTGTCAAGAACTCTTACGATCAATCTTGGATCCCGAGACGACTCACACACTCTATGATGGACAATGGATGATGGTGGTGGATGATGGTGTTATGGTGGTGGTGGGTGGTGGATGAAGTGTGAGAGAGGTGGTGTGCCAAGGGATGGTTTGAACTTGAGCCAAGCACTCCTATTTATAGGCGGAACAGAAGCTCGGGCACGGCCCCGTGTCCAGTGGGCACGACCCCGTGTCCATCCTCTTCTCTGTCTTCATTAATTGCAGTTTGTCTGCATTAGTTGACCACGCCCCCGTGTCCGCTGGGCACGACCCCGTGTGCAGAAGTGTATCTGTACTATCAAGATTTGTCTGGATTCTGCGAATCTTATTGTAACACCCCGTGTTTTCATAAGTCAAAGTTAAAGTCAAGGTCAAAGTCAACGACCGTTTTCGCGCAACTTGACTTACAGGAATTTCCTTATTTTATTTGTATTATGTGGAGTAAGTGTTGTTAAATGCAATAATCAACGTATGTTAATCGCTATTCAATCGATCTACGACTGTGAATTTTAGGAAGTAACAATGCGATAAAGTTAACTAATCAATAATCAAGCTATGCTAATTGAACCGACATCAAATCGCAACTCGAGCTACGTATCTTTACTTGTTATTATACGTGTGTGAGTGCCTTACGTGTTACCTGTGCATGTTTATTTATGTTGTGTTGTGATAATCAAGCGAGCTCAATCGAAACTCGAAATCTAACTCGAATTACAATCGAACCCGAATCGTGAACGAACTATGATAAATGGTGGAAAATAGATTATGCGAGATATTAGTGTTTGGGACTGAAAGTAATTTGATTAGGAAACCCTATCGTATCGTACCGCTCGTAATGGAAATCGAAATATCAAAAATCGGCGCGCGAACCACTCGAAAAGTGCGACTGATCGATCAGGCTCCCAGCCGATCGAACAGCCAGCCGAACGGACTACTGTCCGATCGGACAGGCTGTCCGATTGAGCTGCATGGCCGATCGGCCAGCACTTACCCCTTTTGGCATTCTATAAATACCCCTACTATATTATCACATACATTTTTTTCTATATGCATGACATCAAGATTATGACGCACCAATAATTTAGACCAGTATGGAAGTTCAAACCATATAATCTTTTTTGACCAGTTTAACTCATCAGAACCTCGTTTACGCTTCCTATCCTCATTACTAGGTGTTTTTCCGGTAGTGCATGTAGGTATATCCGCCACCTGTTGCAAAATATCATCACCTGTAAATTGACGAGGTCGTTGTCTTTTCTCTTGCTTTCCGTCAAACTCTAAGTTCTTTCACCACCTGTGTGTTTTACTTAAAAAACATTGGTGCCTCGTATAACATTGTTTACCACGAATCCTGTTAGAACGAGTATCCTCTAAGCATATTGGGCATGCCAATTTGCCCATAGTGCTCCATCCGGACAAGTAAGCATAAGCTGGGAAGTCACTAATCGTCCATATTACTGCGGCATAAAGAGTAAAAGGAGCTTTTGAATATCCATCATATGCTTCAACCCCATCATGCCATAAAACTTTAAGTTCATCTACAAGCGGCCTTAAAAAGACATCAAAGTCTTTACCAGGAGATTTTGGCCCAGGAATCAATAAACTTAAAAGGTAATTGCTCTTATGCATTGTACACCAAGGTGGCATGTTATATGGCATCAAAATGACTAGCCACATACTATATGTTGTTGTCATATTACTAAAAGGGTTAAACCCATCTGAAGACAGCCCCAATCGTACACTCCTCGAATCATCTGCAAATTTAGGATACAGGTCGTCAAATGTTTCCAAGCCCTTCCATCTGCGGGATGGCGCAACACTCCCTGCTCATCCTTGCGTACTTCTTTGTGCCACCGCATATCTTTAGCTGTGTGGCGTGATGCATATAGGTGCTTCAAACGAGGTGTAATCGGAAAGTAACGCAGCTTCTTATACGCAATTTTGTTGCGCACATAGCGACTACTTTGACAAACTGGAAATGTTATGGCATCTTTGTTGTCCCCGTAGAATATAGCACAATCATATTGGCACACATCAATAAGCTCGTAACCTAAACCAGCTTCACAAAGTAGCATTCTAATATCATAATAGCTCTGTGGACAATTATTACCAGCAGGAAGTACCCCATGCAACATCCTCAGTAACATCTCAAAAGAGTTATCAGTCCATTTGTTCATCACTTTAAAATTCATCAACTTCACAACAAATGTCAAGGTAGAAGAATTCGTGCATCCGTCATACAAGGGATTATTTAGCGCTTCATGCAGCTTCTCATAACGATTATTTCCATCAACTGGTTGTTGATTTCCAATTAAATCATTGGTAGGGCCAATATTAAAAAATGGATGACCAGTCGCATCCTCTAATCCTGCTCTTAAGCCAGCAGATTCCTCATTAACAAATTCATCAGGTCTCTCATCCTCTTCATCCTCACCGTGGTACACCCAACATGTATACGACTTATCAATTCCTACATTAATCAAATGGGCAACAATGACATCTATCTTTTGCAGTCTCGTATTGAGGCATTTAGCACATGGGCATAAAGTTAGCCCGTTGGAGTTCAAAGTTTGTCGGGCAACATTTAGAAATTCCTTTACCCCATCTACGTACTCAGTCGATACCCGGTTCCCATTCTGTATCCACTGATGACCCATATCTATATATAAATAAGATGCAAGAATAGATTAAACATCCATTTATTCTGTTTGAATGAAAACAAGTTTCAAAAACTCTTTTTGAATAACTAGTTTAAATAAAGGAAAACTAACAAGTGAAATTAAAACAATAAAACATCAAATCAATTTAGATTAGTGAAATCAAGACCACTAGAATTACCTGCTTTTTAAGGATCTTTCAAGTTTGTCGTTTTCCCTTCAAGCGCCTACATTTACAAAATTGAAACAATTAGAATTATATGCTACACATTTATACATTAATAGTTATTATTTTTAAATTTATGATAATATATATATATATATAAACAATAACTTTATAAAAATAATGTTAATAAAACAATAAGCAAGCCAAGCCCAGGCCAAGCTTGAGCTGAAAAACTAATCACGAGGCCAGGCTTAGGTCCTTTTAAGTTTGAGCTCGAGCTTTAAAATAGACCTGGCAAACGGGTCGGGTCCGGTCATGGGTCAAAACGGGTTCGGGTCGGGTCGGGTTGGTTAAGAAAATGTCTTTTTTTAAGTGATTGTACATCAAGAGGCAATTTTGTCGGGTTAAAACGGATCCGGGTTGGTAACCTTCGAATATGTACCTACTTTGTCCAAAAAAACACAGCCTTAATGCATCACCATCTTTGTTAACCTTAAAGCAGGTCTGCATGTATTAGTGGTAAGTTTCTGTGAGATATAGTCCCGCATAACTCCCTTTCACTCTAAATGATAACTGGCTGCAAACACTTGTATCGATCCTAATCGCTAATCTTTTCACTCGTTTATTTCAGATTCAGCCGTGAATTCTTTTTTTTTCTAATCACAGACGCAAGCTGCAACTATCAAACTAAATCAGTCTTTTTCTACGTTCGAAAACCCGACTGCAGAAATCTAGTTAGCTGTCGCAGACGCCATTAACATTGAAAAGTCAGTTGCTGTTAGATCAGCAGTAAACTCGTAAAATCCAATATAATATGTTGAGTATTGAACCCAAATCAAATCCAGATTAACTTTGTAAATAACAGCAGTAACACGACTCGGATTCAGAATTAAAATAAGCCGTGATGTGCGTGTATAACTAGATTTTCTTTGATTTAGTTCCTTCTTCGAACCAAACTCAGATATTAATCATCAAACTGAAACTGATTCAGATCTGATTTCGATTCAAAATATTCTTTCAGCCGATTTAAACATACATGAAACAGATCTGATATCGATGTTCTGATATTGGTCATAAAAAAACTAAAACTAATCGAGACAATCAACTGAATTCACAGTCGCTGAAACAATCAGTGAAACTGATTTCACTAAAATCAACAGAAACTAGTCGAAACAAACTGAATTCACTATGTGCTCAATTCAGACTTAAATTTTGTCTATTATCAATTCGATCAACAACAACAAAATTTAAATTTTCAGTCGTTAATCAGATTCAGTGTATAACAATTTCAATCGTTACTCATAGAATATTGAGATGTGAATCAGTTTCAGTTGTGATAACGCTTATACAGGTCTGCATGTATTAGGGGTACGAGTTGAAACGGTTCGCGTCGAAACGGTAGGCGTCGAAACGGTTCGCGTTGAAACAGTGCGAAACTCGTCCTGACCCAAAACTCGTCTCGTGCGGAAACTCGTGTCGGCCCAAAACCCGTTGCCATCCAAAACCTGTCCCGTGCATAAACTCGTGTCGGCCCAAAACCCGGCCCGAACCGACCCCGTTCCGATCCGAAACCTCCGTCGTGCCGAAACCGCCCAAAACTCAATTTGAACTGAACCCATTCCGATCCGAAACATGCCTCGTTTATTTAAGACACTAACCCACATGCCTCATTTATTTAAGACACAAACCCACATCAACCCATTTCTTTAATGTTGTCGACCCGCTTTGACCTCGTTTATTCAAGTGACCCATTGTGACCAATTTAGTTAAAATATCTTACCCAAACCAACCCATATAATTTTAAAAGCAACCCAAACTGACCCACTTGGAAAACTTTGGGTCAAGATTGCCCCCTCTACTTTAAAATAAGGTTGCTTAATTAATAAGGCCGAGCCCGAGCTTCAATTATTGACCTTGAGCCATGCTTTCAAAATAAACTGTATAAATTAAAATTTTCAAAGTCAACTGACATTATACATATAAAGTCAAATGCACATTCTTGAAAAAGACCTTTTAGTTGCTGATGTCAATGTACTTCGGGTCTAACAGTTAATGGTATTCCTTGTGTAACTGCAGTTTTAGACCAACAAAGCCTGGTGTAATTTTAAATACAGTCAACAGTTCACTGTTAATAAATGCACAAAATAGAATTATAAAGTTGGATGAAGCATTTAATCGAACAGTTGGTATGCGTCTTCAACCTTTCAGTTTTAAACATCAGCTAAAGAATATAAATCCAAAATTGTATTACATCGAATACATGAATCAGGCATAACAAATAAAACAATATTACATCGGTCTCAAAATTCAAATTTCGTTCACGAATATCAACACAACTCCACCAATTTCAATCAATTTTACAAACGAAAAATCAGTCAAAACTAACCTGAGTTCATTTAATTTCAACCAGAGCCTCCTTCTGAACGCGAAACGCCCTCCCAAACTTGTTCTCTAAGTTCGACTGAAAGAAGAGGAAAAGAGCCGATTGCAAATAGTCTTCACCGGTTCTATTTTTTTTAGTTTCCCATCTATATTAATTAAAATATGATATGCCCATTCTGACTCCTTTAAATTTAAATGTTAACCCAAAACAGCCCATGACTTTTCTTTTAAAGTCCAAATCAGCCCAAACCATACCTATGGGCCAAAATTGCTAGGTATTAACTTCTAGGGTATTAACATAGTTAGTTATTGTGTTTTGCACAAAATAACATACTTAGGTGCTAATAGTTTAACAAACAATTAACGGTAATACCTCTAAACGTTACAAAATGAAAAGTTAATGCCGGAGAAAGTGATTTTAAACTATTAGTACCTAAGTATGTTACTTTGTGCAAACCACATGGACTAACTATATAATTAACTCTTAATATAAACTAATAATAAATAAAATACAAGCCGAGTCGGAGCTTGAAAAACTTCCAACGAACCGAGCTTGAGATTTAGATGGAGCTCGGAGCCCTCATAATTTATTTTTAATGTGTCCAATATCTACACATATTGTACATTTCTGAATATGTGTAGAGATTTTTTTGCCACGTCATCTTAAAAAAGATTTAATTATTTATTTTATATGTATTAAATATCTACACATATTGTACATTTTGTAAATATGTGTAGGTATTTAATTTGCCACGTCATTTTCCAAAAAAAAAAGTATAATTAACTTAGTTTATCTACATATTTTTTTGTAAATCTTATGTGTTGGTAAGCATAACATTTACCTACATATATATTAGTTTTTTTTTACATATGTGTAGATGATTTAGCTACACATGACAAAAATTTGCTACATGTGTAGGCAATTTTGGGGGGGAAATGTGTTACCAACACATATTAAGTGTTAATTTATTATGAAAATAGATCATCAACTATTACCAACACATATAAAAACATGGTAGGTAAATACCCACACATTTACATGTGTAGGTAAATTATGTGTGGGTAAACACCCCCAATTTCTGGTAGTGTCTGTTATGATTAGATGATTACTATAGTTATGTAATAATTATTGTACTTATATAAAGTAATTATTCTGATTATACAAAACATACGCAAAATTTTCATAGATTCAGAATGGGTGATTTCTTAATTACTCTAGTTATGTAAATAATTACTCTTGTTAATTTGTTATATGTAAAGTGATTACTCTCTGGTTATATGTAGCGTAATTGTTTGCATTACTAGAATAATTACACTACTTTAACTAGAGTAATCATCACCGACCCTAAAACTAGATTAATTAAGATTATTACTTTAGTTATACTAAGCTGAAAACATTTGCCATGTTGCCACCGTAGGATTTGTGAGGTTAATTTAATTTGTATGTGTTAGTTTCCTTGTATCAGGATTTGACTCATAGGAAGGTAAACACTTTTTATAGTAAACAGTGTGATTATTTAAAATAATATAAAAGATGGCGATAATGTGAAGAAATGTACAAATGGTGAATGCCGCTTGAAATTACCACAATAATAAATAGTTTGATTACTAAAAATAATATAAAAGATGCTAGCCAATGCGTTATGGTTTAAACGCTCATGCCATATAGCATGGGTTTAGAAATGAAAGGGTGGGGAGTGACTTCTTTCTAGCGAGTGAGATGTAAGAGATGCATAAGGTATCCTTTCCTTTACTAATTACAAAATAGCAAAGTAACACCACTTTCTTTTTTAATTTGTTTGATTTAAATATGATTTTAATAAAACGGGTAATGGAAACCATTACATAAAAAATAAAAATAAAGTAAGTCAAAGATTATGAATACGTAAAAATAAAAAACAATAAAAATAAAAGTTGAGGATCAAATAGTAAGTTTATTTTTGGCTAGGAGGATAGAAAGCAATAGGATTATGACATGTGGCAAAATTTAAAATAAGAGAAAGGGTAAATTTTAGTCAATCATGTCATTTCTTCTTCCTTGTTCTCCCCCAATAACTTCAAAACCACCATTTTCAAAACTCATCATCGTCAATCTTTTCTTCACTTACTATCTCAATAATCACTACATTATAGTGCGGTTTTCGTCATCAATCAATGATTCAAACACCCGATCAACATGTCTTCAACTTTTTTTTGAAGAAAACCCAGTTAATTGTCAGTCAAAAGCTCGTGTTTTCCCGGATTTGAAGATAATTGTTATGGGTCATTTTCTGAATATAAATATCCTGACTAAGGTAGAGGATCCTGTAAAAAAGACTAAAAGTGTGAGAAGGATAAGAAAGAATCTACACCATTAGATTTTTACTCTAATGGTTTAGATTAATAGGGACCAAATCGTAAAATTTGTTTTATTTTTGGACTGAATTGAAAATTATAGGGGTAATAAAGTCTTTTAGATCCATTCAAAATAGGTAACTGTAATCAAAATCCCTATAATCTCTCTCTCCAATCGACACCACAACCCTAACATCGCCACCACCCTCAGCCATCATCATCGTCGCCGGTCAACCTCACCCCTCCATCCGACGCCAGTTCACTCACAACCACCGCCCTGAACCACCTTCTCCGCTGCTTATCGTCGGTCGACACCCGCCCCACTCCTCCCTTTCTCTTTCTCTCTCTTTCTTCTTGAGTAGCGAAGAAGATGGATGTTTGATCTGAACCAGCGACGGTTTGGGTTTCCGGTGTGAAGGGTGGTGATCGGAGACTGAAGAAGACGGCTGAGGAACGAAGGTGATGACGGGCGATGTTGATGTCCGATGGGAATTACGGTCTGACGCTCGAAGAGATGACTGCGAGCGCAGCGGCGACGGCTAGATGTGTAGTTACGTGGTAGGACAATTATCGGTGGTGCAGCAGTGGTGGTGCCGGAAGTGGAGAAGATGATACAGAGGTGTATTTTTTTATGTACTGAATGGTGTTATATCTTGTACTGAATGGTGTTATTTTTGTGTACTGAATGGTGTTTTTTATTTTCTGAATGGTGTTTTTTTCCTTTTCTTAATGGTGTTTTTTGTTACTGAATGGTGTATATTCTTGTACTGAATGGTGTTTTTATTTATTTAATGCTGAATGGTGTGTTTTTTGTGCTGAATGGGGTATTTTTGTGCTGAATTGGGTTTTTTTGTGCTGAATGGTGTAAATTGTGGTGCTGAATGTGTTTTTTGTGTGAATTGTGTTTTTTTGTGCTGAATGGTGTTATGTTTTGTGCTGAATGAGGTTATTTTTGTGTGAATGGTGTTTTTTTGTGCTGATGGTGTTATATTTTGTGCTGAATGGGTGTTATATTTTCTGAATTGTGTTATAATTAAAACACCATGTAGGAACATGTTCTGAATGGTGTTATATTTATGGACGGTTATTTTCCTTAAATCAGGGATTTTCTCTCTCCAAATCCTTAAATCAAGGATTACCATATTTGAATTTGTTAATTAATTTACAATCTTACCCTTTTCAATTAATTTAGATCTAATGGTGAGATTATTTCTTACCTTTCTCACACTTTTGGTCTTTTTACAATAACTCCACCCTCCTGACTAATATCCTGTGACAACCCGTGATTTACGGCTCTTAATTACGTGATTTACAAGTAATTAACGCAACAAATAATGGTGTTTACAGCACGAATTAACTTAATTAGGCCTTTGGAGTGCCTCGGAACGTTTATCCGACTTTACAGTACGCGTGTGAAGATTCGCGTGGAACCTGCGGAACATCAAACGACAACGAACTGATACCGTGCAAAATACTGACAACGCCGTCAAATATTAAATTTTTACGATATGTTTTAGCTTCGTAATTAAAATTTTAGTGACTACAGTCGGAACCGGATCGAAAAACGGATTAAGGATGGCAACGATATAATTTTTCACGATTATTACCGTTATCAACGCGCGAACGCGACTACAACGACTACCGACCGTATTTTTGTATAACGGGGTTCGGTTTTTGTCAACAGGTCTCGTAGGAATTACGGGCCGCTTAAACACGAGGATTGAGCTTGAGGGCCCTGGGCCCAAGCCCAAAAGCCACAAGCCTAAACCTGCACATAATACAAGATCTTGGCGAATCTTAACAAATCTTTGTAAGATCTCTAAAAATCTTAGTAAATATGTACAAAATCTTATTAAGATCCTACAAATCTAAACAAGATTCTCGATATCTCTACAATCTCTTCATGGGATCTTGATTCAAAGAATAAAGTATCTAACCTAAGTGCAATTTGATTACTCAAAGGAAAATAAAAACTCTTCACTCTATAAATAAAGACTATCACCTAAACCCTTTCACACTCACAACAATACTCATACAAAAAGAACCCTGCCTCTCTCTCTCGAATATAATTGCAGACAACAACTATCTTAAGCCAAACACCCTATCACACTTTCTGAGCTCCCTCTCCCACTTCCGTTTGTAGCAGCACATCCTCACCAACCTCTTGCTTCACCCCACACCCTCCTCTTCGGCAGATGAAACGACAACCACCACCATCGGTGGTGGTGAGTGACGGCCGGCGATGGCTTACGACGGCGATGAGCTCAGAGAAACGGAGAGAGAACAGGATCGAGAAGTAAGAGAGAGAGAGGAGCCAGAGAGAGAGAGAGGCGGCGAGGAGGGAGAAAGGACCGATGGTGGTGGTGAACGGCGGTAGGTGTCTCGGACCGCCGGTCGGTCCACTTTTTCCGGTGGTCGGTACCTTTACCCAGCGGTCCTTGTCTCGGCCCGACGTGTATCCCGGGTGAAGGTGGTTATATGACACGATTCAATTCCATTCATGTTCGGGTGCTCGGTTCAGGCAGGTCTCGGTCCAGTTCTGTTCGGGTTTCGGTTCGGGTTCCGGGTCAGCGGGTTCGAGTTTTGGTTCAGCTCATCCGGCTCAGTCAACAGGAAGGTTCGGGTCAGTTTTGTATACGATTCAGTCAACTCAGCGAGTCAACTCAGCGAGTCAACTCAGTTGACTCGGTTAACTCAGCAAGTTGACTCGGTCAACTCAACCGAGTCAACTCGGTCAACAGCAGCGAGTCAGCTCAGATGGTTCGGTTCGGGTCAAGCGGTTCGTTCAGACGGCTCGGTTTCGGTTTCAGTTGACTCGGTCAAACCGAGTCAACTCAGTCAAACTCAGTCAACTCAGCGAGTTGACTCGGTCAGCTCGACTTTCGACTCGAAGAAGTGGTAAAGATTTTAACGGCGTTACTATTTCGTGTTTTATACTTTTAACGTATCACGTGATAACGAGCTCTCGAAACCGACTAATTATAAATTACATTCGTTATATATTAGACAAGTTTGCACATAGTTGAATCTTGATTAAATTATGTTGAATTTTTGAAAATAAAGCGACAACTTGTGTTGTCGGGGCGTCCAAAAATAGAGGAAACTCTGCCCGTTTTTCGAGAAAAACCCTTAAACACGACACGTATTATATTTCAAAAACGACGCTTAAAGGAATTCGAGTTTATGATACTTCAAACCTTGATAATTTCCAAACACTTTTACAAATAAATATAATGTTATATTTATTTCGAACGTCGTCAACTCGTATACTTTTACAAAATAAATATAGTTATATATTTATTCTAGATGTCGTACAACGCGAAATCTTTTACAAAAATAAATATGGTTTATATTTATTTTCAAACATAACAACTCGACGATTTCTTTATAAAATAAATATAACTCTTCATATTTATTTTATACGCCTAGACGGCATATACGTGTATTTTCGGCAAATATACACAAGACGTGATATATATAATACAAGTTATTATATACGAAACGCAATATACGATACGAGTTTGTTATATGATATTTTCATAGAAATATTCTTTTATACACATATGACTACTCGAGACGGCTAACACACCTACAACGATATATTTTTATATAAATATTTATTCATTTTTAAGTCTCCCGGAAACTAAGTCTTTTTCAAGACTTATTAAATTGCTACTGACATTAAACGAGACTTAACAAGTTTAACTTAATCATTTTTTTTATTAAGTTAACAATTTACCGTTGAATCGTCCGATTAACGATTCGGTAGAGCTCGATGGCACGTAGTTTAAATACTGCGTTTATTTAGAAACTTATTAGGTATTCCGTGTTAGGAATATTGTAGAATGCACGCTAGCGAGTCTCACTTTGGAAACGACATCAAGGAAGTCGTAATTAGCTAGCTTTGCACAGGAATATTCAGGCGAGTTCATAACCCCTACTTTTTACTGCTTTACATTTTTGTAAATGTTTTCGGGGTGGAAAGACATGCACATTTTGCAAAAACATACAAAGTTTTGAACTAACGCAAAACTCGTATTTCTAAATCATATTACGAAGGGATTTCGAGGAACACAAATGATTTACGAAAGGTTTATACTAAACATACCGGTTTTTACAAAAACAAATGCTTACTTTCGAAATGTAAATGATGTTCGGCCAGGGTGACCGGGGATTTGGTTAGGGTAACCAGGAAATCTGGTCAGGGTGACTAGGAGCCTGGTCAGGGTGACTAGGGATTTATTTTATACACGGTATGTTAACGTAAGGAGGTTTTAGATCATGTGAATGGGTAGTTAGAACACCGAGGGACTCGAGCGGTAGATCTATCTGGGTGTAGCGAGCCCAGCTCTAGGCCAAACGGACCTCTCGGAGGCTAACCACAACGGACCTGGAGTGACTTGGTTGCCCAACGCAAAAATCGGCTAGGTTGTGTCTTACTTACTTGCATTTCACAACATACTAATGGCCTTGCAAACCATTGGTGATCACAAGTCCTCTTACACTGCTACATACCAGGAATTTTATTCGTACGAAACATACTTGTTCATACAAATTAAATACCATGTTTTCTACAAAATTTAAGGCATAAGATTATGCGGGTCAAAGTCAGGGTGGGCATTGATGATTTCACGAACATTACAAAAACATGGTTTTATGAACATAACGTGTTACAAACACAACGTTTCCATATAACTTCGCAAGAAAATGGTTTTTAAATTCATTTTCTCAATACTACTTCAAAAACCGGTTATTCCGAAGATTTATTTCAAATCTTTCACAACTCAAAGGATTTATCTCAAACCTTTCACAACTCAAAAGATTTATCTTAAATCTTTTACGAACAAACTATGAACTCGCTCAACATTATGTTGATTTTTCTCGCATGTTCTTTCTCAGGTTGCATTTCTAATACAAGGCACGGTTGGAATAGGAGAACCATTGGAGATTCGAGTACTTAGCAGGCGTTCAGTTTCTAGAAGTCTATGCTTATTTTGCTTCCGCTGTGCAATGACGATACCAGTCCAGTCACGCCAAGCTCTGATGATTTCGGGGTGTGACAGATTGGTATCAGAGCTATAGGTTACAGCGAATTAGGTTTCTGTTGTGATACCTAGGCTCTAACCTCACTTTCCTCTGGGAACTTAGACTATTAATACGCTGAATACATACAGAACGCCCAGTACTCAAATATGGTCTCCAACCGTTGCCGACAAGCAAACAGTCAAAATTTTGTTTCCAAATAAATGTTGAGCACATTTTATTATTTATAGGCTCAACCTGGAGGGTTGAGGCTCGGTCTGGAGGATCGAGGCTCGGTCTAGGTGACCGAGGTAGTTGAGCACGTTGATTTATTATAGGCTCAGCCTGGAGGGTTGAGGCTCGGTCTGGA
Organism: Helianthus tuberosus; assembly: GCA_030545235.1. Classification (NCBI taxonomy): domain Eukaryota; kingdom Viridiplantae; phylum Streptophyta; class Magnoliopsida; order Asterales; family Asteraceae; genus Helianthus; species Helianthus tuberosus. Next base: position 127,778,715 of record CM060432.1, on the reverse strand, counting down.
GGATCGAGGTTTGGTCTAGGTGACCAAGGTAGTGGGCTAGCAAGGCTAGGAAGAGTAGGCTCAGTCATGAAGGCTGAGGCTCGGTCAAGGGGACCGAGGCTCGATCTAAGTGGTCGAGGTGGAGGATAGAGCAGTCTTAAAGACTGGGAGAAATTGGCTAGTGGGACTAGGAGAATTACTTGATTGCTTATTGGTGACTAACATGTTCATGATTGATTATTTGTGCACGTGCGTGGTTATTAAAGGTCATCACGTAGGAACCGCGAATATTAACTCGGGCACACTCTGTTATCCATATTGTCTATAATATTTAACTTCCCGAGCAGGCAGCCTACGCATAACAAAACGCTAGCGCATGAGAATACATGAAACTCAAATTTTACGTCAACGGATGTCGGGGTACCTCACATTCTACGCGGAACACAACGCTAGTGCACAGGTATATGTGAAACTTAAGCTATACATCAACGGAGGTTGAAGTACGACACATACGATTATCGAGGCGAGGCCTTCGAGAAGGAACGATGACGCAATTTAACGACGACGCTAGATTCCTGTCAGCAGGAGAACTAACGATCTGGAAACGACAATTTGTCACGCGATCCTGCAACGGCACGAATCACGCCAGGGAGAAGACGAATGTCTCCGCATCCCCCCTACCTAATTAATGACGAGTACGCTATGTTCGACATTCCATGGTAATGTCACCTAACAATTGGTCGTCACACGAAACCCCGGTAAAGTCCTCAAATTTCTTTTATTGAAATTTCGAATTTCACACTTACTGAGTAGATTTTCGTATCTCTACTCCTCTTAATGATCATTGTGTCACGATCATTCTTTACAAGTTACATACATGGTTTTTCGTTGTGACCATGCCGAAAGTTTTCTTATCGATGCATATATCTATTGTCGGATTGCGCTAAAACCAAGTTCAATTGTTTGAACTTGCCCATTACACTTATTCGATTCGAGACACCATATGATGTATTGGGAACATCATATTCAAATCAATTTTTAACGAACACTTCATTTGTTCCGAGTCGTGGTAAACTTGTTTGGTATTCGACTCCATTAAATTGTTGATTTCGACACCTTGTGGCGGTGTTTTCACTTATTTGAACCTTGCGCTAAACTCGTTTACGTATCTTATACACGGATTTAATTATTGAATTGCTTTAAATCCGCTTTGGTTTATCTCATTACAACAGTCTTAATACAATAGTGTGTTAAGACAATGGTACACAAATTCATTTCTATATTTCTGGTGTACCTCATGACGGTTCTTTCAACATCGATTGGATGCTTTGCGATATTCATTGCTTCTTCATCTTCGATCAAAAATATTATTTCTTTGATATTTTCAATTGAAAAATTTTCGATGTTTGTTGGAACAAACATTCATATTTACCTCATGGCGTTTTCATTTGACCTAAAACACGGTGGATTTGTTTGATCACCGCTATTATTGAATTATTTAAGTCACTACGACACTTTGTGGTGTCAGTACAAACTTGTAGCTTGGGCTAACTATGATTGAGCGTTTTATGCAAAACACAGGTGATACTTGTTCAATCACCTCTATTATTAAATTGTTTCATTCATTGCGACACCTTGTGGCGTCGGTATAACTTACAGCTTGTGCTGATCACGATCGAGCGTTTCATGCAAACTAATACATTTGATATTGTCGATTCAAAGTTCATCCAGTGGATGTTATTGCTTCTAGAACTCGTTTACATGTTGTAAACGTTCATATGGAATTCGATTGGTCGAAGTTCCTGTTCATTGTTGGATCCCTGTTAACTTAGTCACATTAGTGACTGTACCTATACGTCTCGTTTCCTTTGACATCAATTACTGAGACACATTTCTTTTAAACTGTTGGGATTCCTATTGTGAAGGAATGCCCTTGAATTCACATGACTCGAATAAGTCTTGTTTCGATCACACGGTCATTCACCTGGTTATTATTCGGACTTACCTGCGAACAACACAATTCTGAGGGGATGACATAGTCTAAATTTCGAGGACGAAATTTCTGTAACAGGGGGAGAATGTGACAACCCGTGATTTACGGCTCTTAATTACGTGATTTACAAGTAATTAACGCAACAAATAATGGTGTTTACAGCACGAATTAACTTAATTAGGCCTTTGGAGTGCCTCGGAACGTTTATCCGACTTTACAGTACGCGTGTGAAGATTCGCGTGGAACCTGCGGAACATCAAACGACAACGAACTGATACCGTGCAAAATACTGACAACGCCGTCAAATATTAAATTTTTACGATATGTTTTAGCTTCGTAATTAAAATTTTAGTGACTACAGTCGGAACCGGATCGAAAAACGGATTAAGGATGGCAACGATATAATTTTTCACGATTATTACCGTTATCAACGCGCGAACGCGACTACAACGACTACCGACCGTATTTTTGTATAACGGGGTTCGGTTTTTGTCAACAGGTCTCGTAGGAATTACGGGCCGCTTAAACACGAGGATTGAGCTTGAGGGCCCTGGGCCCAAGCCCAAAAGCCACAAGCCTAAACCTGCACATAATACAAGATCTTGGCGAATCTTAACAAATCTTTGTAAGATCTCTAAAAATCTTAGTAAATATGTACAAAATCTTATTAAGATCCTACAAATCTAAACAAGATTCTCGATATCTCTACAATCTCTTCATGGGATCTTGATTCAAAGAATAAAGTATCTAACCTAAGTGCAATTTGATTACTCAAAGGAAAATAAAAACTCTTCACTCTATAAATAAAGACTATCACCTAAACCCTTTCACACTCACAACAATACTCATACAAAAAGAACCCTGCCTCTCTCTCTCGAATATAATTGCAGACAACAACTATCTTAAGCCAAACACCCTATCACACTTTCTGAGCTCCCTCTCCCACTTCCGTTTGTAGCAGCACATCCTCACCAACCTCTTGCTTCACCCCACACCCTCCTCTTCGGCAGATGAAACGACAACCACCACCATCGGTGGTGGTGAGTGACGGCCGGCGATGGCTTACGACGGCGATGAGCTCAGAGAAACGGAGAGAGAACAGGATCGAGAAGTAAGAGAGAGAGAGGAGCCAGAGAGAGAGAGAGGCGGCGAGGAGGGAGAAAGGACCGATGGTGGTGGTGAACGGCGGTAGGTGTCTCGGACCGCCGGTCGGTCCACTTTTTCCGGTGGTCGGTACCTTTACCCAGCGGTCCTTGTCTCGGCCCGACGTGTATCCCGGGTGAAGGTGGTTATATGACACGATTCAATTCCATTCATGTTCGGGTGCTCGGTTCAGGCAGGTCTCGGTCCAGTTCTGTTCGGGTTTCGGTTCGGGTTCCGGGTCAGCGGGTTCGAGTTTTGGTTCAGCTCATCCGGCTCAGTCAACAGGAAGGTTCGGGTCAGTTTTGTATACGATTCAGTCAACTCAGCGAGTCAACTCAGCGAGTCAACTCAGTTGACTCGGTTAACTCAGCAAGTTGACTCGGTCAACTCAACCGAGTCAACTCGGTCAACAGCAGCGAGTCAGCTCAGATGGTTCGGTTCGGGTCAAGCGGTTCGTTCAGACGGCTCGGTTTCGGTTTCAGTTGACTCGGTCAAACCGAGTCAACTCAGTCAAACTCAGTCAACTCAGCGAGTTGACTCGGTCAGCTCGACTTTCGACTCGAAGAAGTGGTAAAGATTTTAACGGCGTTACTATTTCGTGTTTTATACTTTTAACGTATCACGTGATAACGAGCTCTCGAAACCGACTAATTATAAATTACATTCGTTATATATTAGACAAGTTTGCACATAGTTGAATCTTGATTAAATTATGTTGAATTTTTGAAAATAAAGCGACAACTTGTGTTGTCGGGGCGTCCAAAAATAGAGGAAACTCTGCCCGTTTTTCGAGAAAAACCCTTAAACACGACACGTATTATATTTCAAAAACGACGCTTAAAGGAATTCGAGTTTATGATACTTCAAACCTTGATAATTTCCAAACACTTTTACAAATAAATATAATGTTATATTTATTTCGAACGTCGTCAACTCGTATACTTTTACAAAATAAATATAGTTATATATTTATTCTAGATGTCGTACAACGCGAAATCTTTTACAAAAATAAATATGGTTTATATTTATTTTCAAACATAACAACTCGACGATTTCTTTATAAAATAAATATAACTCTTCATATTTATTTTATACGCCTAGACGGCATATACGTGTATTTTCGGCAAATATACACAAGACGTGATATATATAATACAAGTTATTATATACGAAACGCAATATACGATACGAGTTTGTTATATGATATTTTCATAGAAATATTCTTTTATACACATATGACTACTCGAGACGGCTAACACACCTACAACGATATATTTTTATATAAATATTTATTCATTTTTAAGTCTCCCGGAAACTAAGTCTTTTTCAAGACTTATTAAATTGCTACTGACATTAAACGAGACTTAACAAGTTTAACTTAATCATTTTTTTTATTAAGTTAACAATTTACCGTTGAATCGTCCGATTAACGATTCGGTAGAGCTCGATGGCACGTAGTTTAAATACTGCGTTTATTTAGAAACTTATTAGGTATTCCGTGTTAGGAATATTGTAGAATGCACGCTAGCGAGTCTCACTTTGGAAACGACATCAAGGAAGTCGTAATTAGCTAGCTTTGCACAGGAATATTCAGGCGAGTTCATAACCCCTACTTTTTACTGCTTTACATTTTTGTAAATGTTTTCGGGGTGGAAAGACATGCACATTTTGCAAAAACATACAAAGTTTTGAACTAACGCAAAACTCGTATTTCTAAATCATATTACGAAGGGATTTCGAGGAACACAAATGATTTACGAAAGGTTTATACTAAACATACCGGTTTTTACAAAAACAAATGCTTACTTTCGAAATGTAAATGATGTTCGGCCAGGGTGACCGGGGATTTGGTTAGGGTAACCAGGAAATCTGGTCAGGGTGACTAGGAGCCTGGTCAGGGTGACTAGGGATTTATTTTATACACGGTATGTTAACGTAAGGAGGTTTTAGATCATGTGAATGGGTAGTTAGAACACCGAGGGACTCGAGCGGTAGATCTATCTGGGTGTAGCGAGCCCAGCTCTAGGCCAAACGGACCTCTCGGAGGCTAACCACAACGGACCTGGAGTGACTTGGTTGCCCAACGCAAAAATCGGCTAGGTTGTGTCTTACTTACTTGCATTTCACAACATACTAATGGCCTTGCAAACCATTGGTGATCACAAGTCCTCTTACACTGCTACATACCAGGAATTTTATTCGTACGAAACATACTTGTTCATACAAATTAAATACCATGTTTTCTACAAAATTTAAGGCATAAGATTATGCGGGTCAAAGTCAGGGTGGGCATTGATGATTTCACGAACATTACAAAAACATGGTTTTATGAACATAACGTGTTACAAACACAACGTTTCCATATAACTTCGCAAGAAAATGGTTTTTAAATTCATTTTCTCAATACTACTTCAAAAACCGGTTATTCCGAAGATTTATTTCAAATCTTTCACAACTCAAAGGATTTATCTCAAACCTTTCACAACTCAAAAGATTTATCTTAAATCTTTTACGAACAAACTATGAACTCGCTCAACATTATGTTGATTTTTCTCGCATGTTCTTTCTCAGGTTGCATTTCTAATACAAGGCACGGTTGGAATAGGAGAACCATTGGAGATTCGAGTACTTAGCAGGCGTTCAGTTTCTAGAAGTCTATGCTTATTTTGCTTCCGCTGTGCAATGACGATACCAGTCCAGTCACGCCAAGCTCTGATGATTTCGGGGTGTGACATATCCCGCTTTTAATTGTTTATTTGTGACCAGGATACTGGACGGGGATATTGCTAACATCCTGGGCGATATCCTAAGGTTGAGTGAATTAAACACGTGCAGGTTAATGGCTGTAAGTTACTAACGGTCATCAAGACTTCTTCTCCTCAAGACTCGGGCGTATTTGTTATGAGGAAGCCGTTGAACCCGAAAGACTTGGTCCTCAACGTTCAAGTGGAAATATTCGCTGGACGTGGGCAGCTTCAAGATCGGTCTGGGCTTGAAGAGCAGCTTTGTTGAGAGCAGCTTGGTGTTCTTGAGTCATGGCTTTAAATTTCTGCTCGTAATGACGAGATTTGGCGGCTGCAATCATGCCTTGATCGGAGATTATGGTTTCAGCTTCCTTTAGCTTGGTTTCAAGCGTCTTGTTGAGCTTGCAGGATTCTTGATATAGGTTAACCAAACGCTCAAGACCCTACAAAGGTAAAAGGACAGGTATTAATATTGATAAATCTTTGAAAATAATGTAAGCCGCAGGATGTGATATGAGAAAACTAACCTGGTTGAGAAAGGAAGTCATAAACCCGCTAGCTTCAATGAACCCGTGTTTCTCATAAGGAAATGTGTCAGAGATGACAGGGGAGTCAGGCTCTTTCCTTTTGCGGGAACTTGAACTCCGGGGCTTGGTAGCCGGTGAAGGTTTGGGGATAATGATGGCTTTGGAGCTGCTGGGTTTGGATGTGGCTGTGGTCTTGGGGCTAGGTTCTTTCTTGACCTGGATCTGATCAGAATAACTGTCCAATTCGTCGAGGTCAAAGACTTCAGGGATCTTGGCCGGTGCTGCATAAAGGGAAAAGTTTTACTCTTCATTTTATTATTATACTATCTTGACTAATTATTTTGAAAGTAATCCTTACCAGACATTTCGGATGACGAGTATTGACTGGAACTCGGGACGTGTGTGGTGAAAGTCCTGTCTATTGCTGGTAACTGGTAAACAGTATTGATTCTTTCTTCTGACTCGGCGGTAGGAGGAGCGACTTCCTTGAAGTTCACTGCATAAAGATCGAAAAGAAGGATATTAATAGAAGATAAGAATTAAATGGTCTATGAGAATATTTATAACCCTACCGGTGGTTAACCACTCCACCGGAAGGTTGGCACCCTCAGCAATGGAGTCTCGTTTGACAAAGAAAAATTTGCGTTGCCATCCGTCTTCGTTTTTGGTGGCTTTGAGAATCAGGGGTTTGCTGGAGGTCGAGAAGAGCAAGAACCGGCTAGAGCCATGGGATCGGAGGCGATAAGCAATAGGTAAATCCTCGATGCGGAGGTCGGAACAATGGAGGTTTTTGATTTGGTTAAGTACAATTAGTACTCTCCAAACCATGGGCATGGTTTGAGCAAAAGAGATGCCGGTGGTTCGAAAGAATTGCATCATGAATTCAGGAAAAGGGTATCGAAGACCTAGCGAAAAAGGATATGCTGGAAAACAAACCCATTCAGTGGAAGAAACATCCGATCGGATTGACCGATCGAATGGTCTAAAGACCGTGTTCTCAGGGAAAGCGCCGGAGGCTCTTAAAGCTGCAATGTCTGCGTTGTCAAAAGCACAGATCTCCTTTTCGGGATTTTTAAGGAGATTCTGCTGGGTGAAGGTCTCAGCATCCATTGCTAGTAAGGCGATGTAAATTGATAGAAAGTAAATCAGAAATGGAGAATTACCTGAAGGTTCTGTTGAAGATATCTGCTTTTCAAACAAGAAAAGAGAAGATATAGGGGCATTGTGGATCTTCATTGAGCAAAAAGCGCGTTGGAAGTTACGATGTGATCTTGACCGTCGCTTCGTTTTAAATGCCTTGAGTTATGGGATAAGATTTTTGAAATATATCCGTTGGATTGGTATACCAACCGATATATTTGGGGACAACTGTTATGGGTCATTTTCTGAATATACATATCCTGACTAATATCCCGCTTTTAATTGTTTATTTGTGACCAGGATACTGGACGGGGATATTGCTAACATCCTGGGCGATATCCTAAGGTTGAGTGAATTAAACACGTGCAGGTTAATGGCTGTAAGTTACTAACGGTCATCAAGACTTCTTCTCCTCAAGACTCGGGCGTATTTGTTATGAGGAAGCCGTTGAACCCGAAAGACTTGGTCCTCAACGTTCAAGTGGGAATATTCGCTGGATCCCGGAAGTTTAGGATAGTTTGTTACATTATCTTTACTATAAATAGATGGGGGCGGATCAGTTTAAGGCACACAATTTTTCACTGACACTCTCGAACACTTTCACTCTCTAGCTCATTGCAAACACCACACTTGTATTCAAATTTCATTGTAACACATAGTCGATCCGCACCACATCCTGCACTGTATCCTGACGTTTGAAGTAATAAGAAGAACAAGGCAGCTGCGATTGTCAGCTCCCGAGGTTTTATGCCGGCGATCTAGATTGATCAAGGGCTTTCCTCGTACATCTCGTGTCGTTTACTTTCCTTTTGCTCATAGTTTGATCATAGATACAGCTCTATATCCTGAGCCGTATCCTGAATACTGATTTTCTAAATAACTTAACAAGCATATTTTCAATACACTTTCTAGCACACTACCTCACTTAACTAATTTGATCACTAAATTGCTTAGGTAATTTTTGACCAAAACAATAATCACTCGATCCGTTCGATTCGATCACTGATAAGTGTTTCTATCATCAAATTTCGTCAATTGTTGAAGAAATTGGCGGGGTCCGGGGGCAGCGCCCCTGGTAGCAGGGTCCGTGGCTGGAATTTTTTTTTATTAAATTGCTTTAATAAAAATGCATCAGAAAATTTAATTTTCCAGAAGTTGCCTCATTTTTCTGGTTCTATGAACAACAGTTTCTGGTCATTGCGTTTTAGACAGGTTCTGGTTATGTGAACAACAGTTTCTGGTCATTGCGTTTTAAACAGTTTCTAGTTTCTGTGAACAACAGTTTATGGTCATTGCGTTTTAGACAGTTTCTGGTTATGTGAACAATAGTTTCTGGTCATTGCGTTTTAGAAATAAAACATTTTTGAAGTGTTTTTAGTAATTGCGTTTTAGGTAAACACATTTTTATGTGTATTCAGTTCATTGCGTTTTAGAGAGAACCGTTTGTTTTGTGTTTTTAGGTCATTGCGTTTTAGAAATAAGACATTTTTATGTGTTTTCTAGCCATTGCATTTTAGAAAAAAGACCTTTTAAGTGTTTTCTGGACACTGCGTTTTAAAAATAAGACATTTCTTTGTGTTTTTTGTGCATTTCGTTTTAGGTAAAACACATGTGTTTTGAGTCCATTGCGTTTTAGAAAATACATTTTTTTGGTGTTTTTAGGCTATTGCGTTTTAGAAAAAAAATCATTTTAAGTGTTTTCTGGTCATTGCGTTTTAGAAATAAGACATTTCTTTGTGTTTTTTGTGCATTGCGTTTTAGGTAAAACACATCCAGTCCATTGCGTTTTAGAAAATACACTTTCTTTTGTGTTTTTAGGCTATTGCGTTTTAGAAATAAGACATTTCTTTGTGTTTTCTGGTCATTGCTTTTTAGAAATAAGACATTTGTTTGTGTTTTTGGTGCATTGCGTTTTAGAAAAAGTCATTTTTTTACGTTTTTTTTTTCATTGCGTTTTACGCAACTGGGCTTTCTCTATTACGTTTTACGCAACTGGGTTTTCTAATTTTTTTTCGAAAATATAGCAATAGTATACTCGTTTTAAGAATAAAAAACGCTCGTTTTTTTGGTGTAATTTTTATAAAAAAATAATGTCGTATGAAAAAAGTTATTAACATTTAAAAAATTGGGGGAATTGGAGGAAAGAGAAACTATTGTGATGGATTGACTATAATGCCCCTAACAACTCCTTTTTTTCCTTCAATTTCATTCATTTAATCTTAGTCGTTGATTAAATAAATAGATAGTAAATATTACTTCATAGGCTTCCTACCCAAATAAACTTTCTATTATATCCTAACCCTAAAAATAAAATCATAACACAATGCCTTAGATGTAACAAAGTAATAACTTTCAACCATTTCGTGAAGTTTCCACTAACAATCCACACCATCCCGGTGAAACAAGTGCAGAGAGATCTTGAAGACTTAATGGGGCCGGATTCGGGCTGTAGTTCTGGCTTCGATTGGTCCAGTTGGGCTCCGCCCAAAGCTAAATACCTCCTTTGACGAGCTACTCCCGGGAAGATTGCTAGTCGGGTCGGATTAACGCATAGAGGCATCGTCATGCCGGATGTTTCCTGTCCTCGGTGTAACCTTGGAAACGAAGACTCCAACCATATCTTCATTAACTGTCTTTGGGCCAGAAGCATATGGTGGAATGTGCTCTCGTGGGTTCGGATTAGTTTCCCGGAGCACTGCGAGTCTGTTGCTGACCTCCTGTCTTACGTTAAAGAGACTCCCGGTGGAAAGGTTTGGAAGAAACTGATTCGTACTATAGTTATGGCTACGTTTTGGAGGATTTGGAGTGCCAGAAACGCAAAAGTGTTTGATGACAAGTTCATTCCTATAATGAAGACAGTTGAGCTCGTGAAAGAAGATGCTTTCCTTTGGATTAGCAATCGCTCTAATCTAAATCAGATTACTTGGAGCAATTGGAGGTGCTTTGATTTAGTTGGCATTGTTTGATGAGTTTTCTTTGTTTCGTTTTCTTTTAGTTTGTTTGTTGTTTCTCAGCTTCTTACTGGCTATTTATATGCATATATAAAGTGATTTTGCCGTTAAAAAAAAAAAAACAATCCACACCATCCCAATAGGCTTCTTAACTTTCCATAACAGCATTTACTTTTACATTTATTTCTCATAATAACTTTATTTATAATTAGTTTGTAATATCATATATAAAAATACAATATGATTAAAGATAATACTTTAATATACTATCATAATACTTTACATTCTAAAATTATAAATTTTAAAACACTATAAAAGTTTAAAAGTTTAAATGCTTTGTCTTTAACAATGAAGCACCATCCCATTATACAAACAATTTTAAATTTACCTTTCAAAAAGATAAATATATATTTTCTTTATTATTATTACTAATAAAAGAAACTCCTTATTAAACTAGACGTTTAATCGCCAATAATCTTTAGATTAAAGAGAAAAATGCCCGGATAGTCCCTGTGGTTTCACCTTTTTTCACCTATAGTCCCTATCTTTCTAAAACTACTTGAATAGTCCCCAAGGTTTTCCATTTTGTTCTCGGATAGTCCCTGGGTCTAACTTCAGTTACTTTTCTCTGTTAAAATGATATGAAATGACAAAAATACCCTTTCCTTTAAAAGGCCAAACCACAGGGACTATCCGAGCATCTTCTTCATTTTTGTTTATAAAACCCCACCACCACACCCTCCTCCACCCTCCACCGTGCCGCCGCCGGTCTCCGCCGCGCAGAACCACCGTCGTTGACTGGTTTGACTTTGTTTGACCTGAACTCCTCGTTGACGGCTATTGACCGAGCCCGAAACAAAACCCAAACCACCACACTTCATCTTCAACCTCCACCCACCATCACACGACGGCGGCTCATATAGCTTCTCTTTTTTTCAACTTATCATTTATTCTTGCTTAAATTTGGAGTCCTGACTATATATTTACGCAGACTTTTGATCAGATTCAGTGAATGTAGTCAAATCTGCGAATGAACTTACAACCAGCGGATGGACAGATTTCAACAGTTTCTGCCAATGAACAAAGATTCTGTTCAGCAGCGGATGAATCTGTTCAATAGTGAATGAACTTTTTCAAGTGACTAGGCCTGTTTTGGGGAATATTAACAGTGAATAGATTTTGTAATGCAAATGGACAGCTTTCTGGGCAAATTAACAGCAAATGGACAATTCTTCGCATGTACAAATTTCTGTGAAAAACATTTCTGCAGTGGATAAACTGAACCAGCTTGTTTCAGCGATCAAACACTTCGAATTCTGCAATGCACTTTTAATTCTACGCTGAAACTGCAGCGAATGAACCTGTTATCTGCAGATAAATATGTTCTCAGCAAATAAGACTGTTCGAAATCAGATTTCCAGGCCGTGATTAATTCTTGATCTGTAAACAGTACAACGAATGCAGCAAATGAACTGATTTCTGTTTTGCGCGGATAAACCGGATCGAATCGGAAATCGATTCTGATAGGTTTGAATCCGCTTCGAATAACGGTTACATTCTAGAACAGATCTGGAAACTGTTGACGGAGATTGAAAATCTACATTTGTTAATGGATCCAGACGATTTTCTCCGGTTGAAGAATCAGTTAGATATTAAAACAGAATCGGAATCAGAATCATTTTGTTTCCGATCAAAAGCGTTGATAGAGATCACGAAACGTTCGAAGAATTTAAGGCATAAGGTACCGTACATACTCGGTGTGGAGGTGGATCCGAACGGAGGACCGAGGATTCAGGAGGCGGCGATGAAGCTGTACCGGAGGAAGAACGCCGCCGTGAAGATTCATCGGTTGCAGAGCTTGCAGGCGGTTGAAGCGGCGGTGAAGAAGTTTTATCGATGGCTTCACAAACTGCAACCCAATCAGTTCCCTGAAGTACGACTGTGGCGGTGATGGTGGAGGGTGGAGGAGGGTGATGGTGGGTGGAGGTTGAAGATGAAGGGTGGAGGAGGGTGATGAAGAAGATGCTCGGATAGTCCCTGTGGTTTGGCCTTTTAAAGGAAAGGGTATTTTTGTCATTTCACATCATTTTAACAGAGAAAAGTAACTAAAGTTAGACCCAGGGACTATCCGAGAACAAAACGGAAAACCTTGGGGACTATTCAAGTAGTTTTAGAAAGATAGGGACTATAGGTGAAAAAATGTGAAACCACAGGGACTATCCGGGCATTTTTCTCTAGATTAAATGATGGAAGATTTGCATTTCTCTTGAGAGATGCAAGTTCAACTCCCACTTGGTGTAGAGTCAGACATTGATGGGCAATGATAGGAGAACCAGAGAAACTTGGGTTCGACCCTTGAGCCAAACGAGTTTTTCTGGTAATTTCACCGTCGTGCCTATGGGTAGGTGGGTTACCGGGTTTTCCCCGGAATTTGATGGTGGACTCGGGTTACTCTTGGAGTACTCCGTTTGGATCAGTAGGTGTCCCGAGAATGCTCAGGATTGATTCTGTTAGCCGTTAGAAAAGAAACTAGATGTTTAATCAATCATTAAAGAAGTTAGGTAGAATATTAGCTATGCTTAAATAGTTGTATCGATTTGCTTACTTCTTAACAATAGTATAAACACATGTAAAACAGGTTGTGCTAAATCCTTCTTTTTTCAACATAACCAATCCTTTTTTAGAAAAAAATATCACAAAATGGATTAACATGGTTATACAAAAAGAAAAAAGTTAAATAGAGTCAAAGATAATACTCACATCAGTAAATATACAATATTTAAATAAAAGCGAAGAGACAATATTTTGTTTTTTCCCTCTGGTTTTCCGCCGGTGTGGCAGATGAAACCGACTCTTTCACCCCATTATATACCTCCACATCCTCTTCCTCTCTTTCTCTCTCTAAACATTCAAAAACAGTCAATTCAACCACCTTTGCCGGTGCCGGAATCCCAGCCTCTGCATGTTCTGCTTCCTTCAACTCTAATCCTTCTCTTCTTTTCTTTTTTCCTTCATCTTTCATTGCAAACTGGGCATGCCAATCTCCTCACCTGTTATCCGATAAAACCCACCGGAAATGGCTCCGGAAAACAACTGGCTCTCGTTCTCTCTTTCCCCGATGGAGATGCTTACTTCTGCTACCTCTCAGCCTCAGCAGCAGTACTACTTTAATGATAATAATAGCTTCTATGCAACTGGTATATACATATATTTATATATATATGTTTCTTTAAGTTAGTTTTATGCAACTGTTTTAAATTGATGCATCGTCTAGTCTAAATGGGGTTATCTATTACATTAATTTCTACTTTTATAAATAAATAAGTACCCGAAATTACGGTTTTATTGTCGGAGAAAGAACGAAAGTTGCTGAGGAAAATATGATTTTTTGTGTGCAGTTATGTGGAAATAAATGGGTGATAGATGCAACTTTAATAAATTTTTTGTTACTTGTATATTTTTTTATTATATGATTTAGCTGAATCTTTATGTTGATTTGCATGTAATGATCTGGGTGTGATTAAGTTGAGTTAACGGTTTCCGGCGGTGTTACAGGTTGGACTAACGGAGTCAAGGCATCGACGATGTACACCAGCGACAACGGTAACGGTAACGAAGACGTGAAAGAAACCGATGATTCTCCGATGTTTCGGAGCTTCATGGAGTCACATATCAACCAACAACAAGCTCCAAAACTAGAAGACTTCCTCGGCGGCGACACCACGGCCACCACCACAGCCACCACCCAGTTCCGTTACGCTGACGTGGGGCAAACGGAGACACAAGACTCATCCTCGTTGACTCATATGTACGATGGAACCGGTTCGGTTTACTTTTCGGACCAGCAAGATCTGAATGGTATCGCAGGCACGGCCGGGTTCCAGACGTTTTCGGCTAACTCGGGGTCCGAAGTGGATGATTCGGGGACTCATTTGACCGAGTTTGTAGGGCAGTCGATTGATTCGGGTAATGAGTTAGCGTATGTACAGTGTCCGATGAACGCTTTGTCGTTGGGAATGACGGGCGGTGGTACCGGGTCCGGGCGCGATGAGAAGGCGGTTGTGGCGGTGGATTCGGGCGAGCAGAATAATAATAATAATAATAAGTGTAAGAAGATTGCTGATACTTTTGGGCAAAGGACATCAATCTATAGAGGTGTTACTAGGTATTATCCAATTAATATCAAAGTTTGTTGTAACTAAGATGAAATAATAATAATAATTAATAATGGAGTTTGCTGTAGAGTGAGTGATGTTTTGGGTTTGATGTGTGCAGACATAGGTGGACTGGTAGATACGAAGCGCATCTTTGGGATAACAGCTGTCGAAGGGAGGGTCAAGCAAGGAAAGGACGTCAAGGTACCTTTTTTTGTATGACATTTTATATCTAACTACTAAATCTTGTTATTTGTATCTATGTGTGTGTTTGCGCTTGAGAAGTTGCGAGACGTTTTAGAAACGGGCGAGGCTAAAGATATATATGTTATATATAATTAGCGCACGCGCGCATTTAGGAGAAAGTTGAGAGATGGTGTGACTGATTAATAGGACAATATGACACAAATAAGGATGCTTGGATTTTTTTACCATGATAAAACTTAGGTGATAACGTTAACCGAATCAACCATTTAACCTTTGTTATTTATTGCTATGGATGTATATTTTATAACAATCAAGATCTGTATTAATTGTTTTTTTAATACGAAAAAATGTCCTTGAAGAAACAAGGAAGTCTGTTTAGGGCATGTTTGGCTAAGTTTTTTGAAACAATTTATTGACTTATTGGCTTTTTGAAAAGTTATAAGCTTCAAAATGATGTTTGGCAATGAGGTTGTATGTGAGGGGAAAAGTGACTTTTCTAAAAACTCACTCTATACTGACTTTTTCAAAAAACCAATAAGTTAATAAGTTGTTTTCAAAAAGCTTAGCCAAACATGCCCTTAGACCACCAAACCGAACGGTTACGTCTAAACCGGGTGAACGACTGGCCTGCTCAACCCGATAGGTTGAAACCGTCACTGCCCATGTGGTAGATTTGACCAATTTATATAAAAATAAAGATGAGCTAGTAGTAGGATATCAGTTTTTTGACTTTGAAGTGAAAATATGATGATAGATTAGAAATCTGAAGTTTGTTCCTGATGATGATTGATTGATGTTTGTAATGTAATTGTACCATTTTCAGTACTTTCTTCTAGTTTCTTTTCTTTCTGTATTTATGCTTCATCAGAGGGTTTTCATTCTAGATAGGCTGCCATATTTTCCTATATTTGTCCACTGGATTTTACACATTACCCCCCTCAACTTTCTCTCTCTCCAAATCTACCCATCAATATCAGAGTACAATCACATACATACATGCACTATTTAAATTACACAGTAGTCTGGATCCTACATGGTGTGCCTGTTGTTCTCTGTGCTTTCGTACACAAATGCCTTTGCTTTTTACTTTCTCTTTTTCTTTCCACTTTTACCCTCATTGCGTTGACCCAGTCAAACTCCTATACTATTCTGACATCACCCTATTATTTTTTTAGTTTATAAACTTTTGTCTTATTATATCGTTTCAACACTATCTTTGACCCGTAAATGGAAAACATTTACGGGTGAAGTAAGCACGTTTTTACTTCTACCGATTCGGAAGTAAAAGCGGGCTTTTGCATTTTGGTTTCACAAACATGCGTGCCCGTGCACAAATGCATGCATCAAAAGTGTTTGCAGTCTTTAGCTTTTGCTTTATATGATGATAGTAGTTTGGTGTATTGGTCATGGACCACTAACGTAAGCTAACGTACGTACTCTTTTTGTGCATGGCCGATGCTGATTGCTGTTGCTCGGATTTCGATTTTCTGATCTGCAGTCTACTTAGGTGAGTACATTGTTTTCGGATTTTCTTTGGTTCATATGTATGTATTCCTTGATTACAAGTTGGCAAGGTTTTGTATGGTTCTAATGGAGTTTAAGTGAATGATAATTAGGTGGTTATGACAAGGAGGACAAGGCAGCAAGAGCATACGATTTGGCGGCGTTGAAGTACTGGGGTCCCACCGCCACAACAAACTTTCCTGTAAACATCCATGCCTTTTGTTATCGACTTCATATTTGATCGTCGTGTTCGTTGTTTAATCATATGGTTTAACGTGTTTCAAGGTTGCAAATTATGCGCAAGAATTGGAAGACATGAAAAGCGCAACCAAACAAGAATTCATTGCATCTCTAAGAAGGTAGTTTCATATTTCCACATAATATATATAAAGTCATGTATTTATGTCAATATTTTCTAAGATGTTTTTCCTTGGTGTTTTGCACAGGAAGAGCAGTGGATTTTCTAGGGGAGCCTCGATCTACCGAGGAGTAACGAGGCATCACCAACAAGGTCGGTGGCAAGCAAGGATCGGGCGCGTAGCCGGAAACAAGGATCTTTATCTCGGAACTTTCAGTAAGTTGCATATTGATGATGATTTGTTAACTAAAACGTTAAGTTCGATCACTAATATTATTTTTTATCAGCTACTGAAGAGGAAGCAGCTGAGGCTTATGACATAGCAGCAATCAAATTCCGTGGGGTGAACGCCGTGACCAACTTCGAGATGAATCGGTACGACGTGGAAGCGATTTCCAGCAGCTCACTTCCCGTTGGCGGATCAGCAAAGCGCATGAAAGTTGCTTCGTCTGACGTGGAGCAGAAACCTATGATAGGTAGCCACCAACTGCCGCCACAGTATGGCGGCAGCAACAGTGGGAGCAACATCAGCTTCGCATCTGTGCCGCCAGTTTACGCCTTGCCATATGATCATCAAAACTCAAACTCAGCGCCGGTGTATCACCATCAGAGTTTGTTTCATCATCTTCAGTCGGGGCATGGTGTTGCGCCGCAAACAGCGGGTCCAATGGCGCTAATGCCGCCTCCGGCTGAGTTCTTCATTTGGCCTAACCAGACGTATTAATATGGATTAAAAGCAGTCTACATAGTTTAATTAGTAGCCATAAACAAGCTCTTAATGATGTGTTGGGCTAGTTTCAATTTCGAGCTTTGATCGCTGACCGTAATCTGCTGACTGATCTAGCTTAGTGGTTTTAGTATTAGTATTTCGTTTCTTTGTTTTGGTTCAGGAGGACAAGTTGGGGAATTAATGACCAATCTTTTTGGTTCTTGGTACATTTTGGTGTCTATTTTGAACTTTGACCGTTGACCAACATTGGATTGTAGCAAGATGTGCATGTGTTTGGACCTTTTTGTTGATGGTGAGAGACCATTTTTGCATGTGTTTGGACTGACTTGAACGTTAAAATAACATAAGGAGTAAAATGTCACAATCATCAGGAGGATCAGTCTTGTTTGTGCATTTGAGTCGTCTTCTTCTGTTTTTTTTTTTTTTTTTTTTTGACGGTTAAAATCTTTAACTTGTTGTGAGAGAGATGTTACGTTCTCTTAAATGGAGGGCCCCAACCCTACTCTGATCAGACTATGATGTCTAAACGTGTTCAAGCTAGCGTCAGAGTTTGGCTAACGACGTTCCCCGGGAAACCATACCACCGACTGTCAGTGACAGGGGCTTGCGCCGTCACAAGAGAGAACTGCCAGTGACAGGGGCTTGCGCCATCACAAGAGAGAATCTCTTTGGTGTAACGCACGGTGGACTAAAACCTGGGGTGACTTGGGCTCGAACTCAGGGCCGGCTAAGCCCATGTGCAGGATGGGCCTGTGCACAGGGCCCAAACCAGCATGGGGCCCAAAAAAAAAAAAAAACTAAAATTCCTGTATATGTTGAAATAGGCCCAATTACTAGATCAGTTTCACATGTGAAGCACTAAAGCCCATACGGTTGCAGTGAATTCAATTTTGAAATAGGCCCAATAACCAATTACAAACAATAAGGCCAATATATGTGATCTGATATGAGGGGACGAGGGAAACTGGGAAACAAAAAGACGCAAGATGCTGAATCGCTGATCGGCTGTGATTTCAATTGCAATATTTTTTGATATCAGAGGTATGTTAATAACTTAATATCAGTCGCTGATTTCGTTTTTGATTTCATATGTTTTCAATCGGAGGCATGTTAACAGTTAATATGTATTCTGATTTCAATCGGAGGTATGTTAATAACTTATAAACTTAATATCAGTTGCTGATTTCGATTTTGATTTCATATGTTTTTTTTCTTTTTGATTTCGTTTTTTTGATTGAAATATTGAATGGATGTTATTTGTTAATAATGAATGAATGTATATTTTTTGTTAAGCGATGTCTTGTGAATGTGATTGAAATATTGAATGAATGTTTTTTTTTGTTAATATTTAGAAATTATGCCCCCCGTTCCTAAATACAAATACCCATCCGGCCATCAAAAACGTAAGAAGAGGAAGCTAGAGGAAGAGAAAAGAAAGGCGGACGACGTAAAACAAAACCGAATAAACAAGTTTTTTTCAAAAGAAACTCAAAATTCTAGTTCTAGCTTGGGTGACGATAATGTGGGTCAAGAGGCTAATGTGGGCGAAGACAATGTGACTGTAGGTGAAGAAGGTAATGTGGGCGAAGACAATGTGACCGTAGGTGAAGACAACATGAACGTAGGTGAAGATAATGTTAATGATACCGTAGATGAAGATGATGTTAATCCGGTTCCGGATATTGATATTTTTTATCCTAGAAATTGGGGTGGGCTTAGTAATGACATGATTAAAGAGTTGGTTACGAAAGGTCCAAAACGAGATATGGATGTTAAGGGCCCCGTGGATAAATTTGGAAGACATTTTTCTAATACCATGTACACTAGAATTTTATCAAATAGCGAGACGTGCGATAGAGAATGGCTAGTGTATTCGAAAAAACTTGACAAACACTATTGTTTTTGTTGTAAAGTTTTTAGAACGCGGCATCCGAAAGGTGGGTTGGATGATGAAGGTTATAACGATTGGAGACATGCCAGTGGTAGACTTAAAGAACATGAAGTTGGTTTAGAACATTTCAAGAATATGAATGAATGGTTTGAATTGCGGCAAAGGTTGAAATGCAAAGAAACAATTGACAAAGGGGCATATGAGCACTTTAGAAAAGAAAAAGATTATTGGAAACAAGTCATCTTAAGGATTATTGCACTTGTGAAGTTTCTTGCAAAATATGGCTTAGCGTTTCGTGGGTCAAATGAGAAGTTGTATCAAAAAGGAAATGGAAACTTTTTGGGTTTGGTTGAGATGTTGGAAGAGTTTGACCCGATTATGAAAGAACATGTGCGCCGAGTTTTGAATGAAGAGTGCCATGTACACTTTCTTAGCCACAATATTCAAAACGAGTTGATACAATTATTAGGGGATAAAGTTAGAACCGAAATCATCAAGAAAGTTAAGCAAGCAAAGTATTACTCCATCATCCTCGGTTGCACGCCTGATACAAGTCACCAAGAGCAAATGTCCATAATTGTGAGGTATGTGAATTTTAACTCTAGTTCTGTGACCATTGAGGAATCCTTTTTAGGTTTTGTTGGTGCACGGAATGTCTGTTGACTACGTTTAGTTAAGTCTTAGGTCTAAGAAGGTTGTACGGAGTTGAAATTCAGATATTAGGGTTTTAGAGTATTAATTTCGCTCATAATGACATATGTGTCATTATAAGCGAAATCACTTAGATAGGTATTTCGCTCCAATGTACATCTTAGGGTGGTTTCGCTTATGTGGATACCAGGTATTTCGCTTATAGTGCACATGAGGTTTCGCTTATATGTCATGACATATAAGCGAACCAGCTGATCTATAAATACCTGGACATGTGTCTTCATTTGGGTCATTGGAGCGGAACCATCTCATTGCTTATGTAACCGAACTCTGTCAAAATTGATTCAGAAAGCAATAAAAGAGAAGGAATTGAATAGGAAAAGCTGTGTAACTTCATTTACGTTGATTCCGCCTTCGTATGTGAAGATGAACGTTCTCAACTGACTTTTCGGGGTCGCAAAACGGTCCAACAAGTGGTATCAGAGCTTCAGGACGAGGAGTTCATACTACTACAGCTGATTCGACAAAATTCTCTCATTTCTACTCACTTTCTCTCATACTTTTTTGATTTAAATTGGTTCCTACGGTTGAAATTGCCTGATTTTTGAGTATTACGTGTAAAATACAGTAATAACAAACCCTAGAAAGATTCAGGTTAAAATTCGGACTAAAACATGATGAAATTTGACTAAAATGTGATTTCGCTTTTTCGAACATACCTGTTTCGCTTATTCAGACATAGTATTTGACTAAAAGGTGATTTCGCTTTTTCGAACATACCAGTTTCGCTTATTCGGACATCTTAGGTTTCGCTCTTGTGACAAAGAGTGGTTTCGCTTAAAGTGACATTACTGATTTCGCTCATTGGGACATCACCTATTTTGCTTATAGGGACAAAGTGCTATTTCGCTTTTGTGTCAACATACTGATTTCGCTTATCTGTCAAGACAGATTTCGCTTATTTGACACTTTTGCTTATCAGTCACTATAGCTGATATTTCGCTTTTGTGTCACAGTTTTCAAAATTTTCAAAAATTTTTCTAAGTGTTTGCTGATTTTGCAGGTACAATCAAGATGGATGACATTTTCTTGAACCCGTTTAGCGACATGTACGCATTCGCTGGAGATTCCGGAAACGATGATTCTTCGTCTAGCAACAACAATGAGAATCCGCCAAAAGAGAGGAAAAAGGAAGCTTGGGAATCGGAAAGTGCCTTCGGAACATTCAATAAACCTCCAAAGCTAATGGCTATCGAGGAATACAGTCGGTGGCCAAGAAAGTTTGAAGACTGGTTGATGGCATTCGCATTTCCCAGCTGGAAGAGTTTGAAAAACGGTTATGAAAATGGAAACAAAAATGGTGAAACTTTAAGATCAGTTGAGGAGATTGATTCGTTTGTAGCTGAACAAAAGTGTGTGGCTTTGTTGTTCCAGTCCGTCCGGGAAGACATAATCTCGTTGATCGATTATTCAAATGCAAAAGATCTTTGGAAAAAGTTAGAAAAGAAATGTATAGGTAGTGAAGAAATCAAGAAAAACAAAATGAAACTACTTAGGAAAGAGTTTGATATGTTTGGCTGTTTAAAGAACGAGTCAGTTTGTAAAATGATAGAAAGGTTTGGTCATCTGAAGCTGGAATTAGTAAGACATGATATCAGATATCCTGAAGAAGATCTTATCGACAAATTGTTCGATTCGTTGCCTGACGAGATGGATTGGAGATATTATGCACTGATGCTGAAGAATACCATCAAAGCACCAGAAAAGTTGACATTAGATTTGCTGATTGAGAAACTCGAGAGTCACGAGTTGGAACTAAAGAAGACGTACAAAGTCAATCACTCATCTTACCAGCAGAATTTGGATTTGTATTATCCAAAGAGCATGATGCCAAAAGCAACTTCTCCCAAGACTGCATTTTCTGCTGAGAATGTGTCCACAGCAAGCAAAGAAAGTCAAAGCGGTCAAAGCAGTGGAAATCATAGTGGTTATCACAGTGGATCTTCATCATCTGGAAGTCATTCTGATGCAAAGAATCGGTTTCAATGCAACATTGCAATAGACTTGAAGAATGCTCAGAATTTTGATGAAGAGTCGGCCAAACAGCAGATGATATTCCTAGAATCAGTGTTGGAATCGTATGAAGGGTTAGTAGCTGGGAAGATAGGCAACACCAACTTAACGAAAGAAGATCATGATCAGATAGATCCTGAAGAAATGGAGCTGATCGATATTCGTTGGGATATGGCCAGTGCTGTTCGTCGAGCACAGCGTTTCATGGAAATTACCGGCAGGAAGACAATTGGTGGTCCATCTACCAAATTGGGGTTCGATAAGTCCAAGGTGACTTGCTTCAAGTGTAAGTAGAAAGGTCACTTCAAGCGAGAATGCAGAAATGCTTATGCTGATGAATCGGAGAACCCTTTCAGAGATGATTATTACAAGAAGGCAATTTATCACCAAAATAAATCTGAGCCGCCTAGATTGAAGCAGGTTGAAGACAACAAAGAGAAATCTAGAGCTCTTGCGGTGATTTATGATGATGAAGGGTATGATTGGAGTCAAGAGGTTCTACCTGAGGAAGATGCGGTTGGTTACGCATTCATGGCGAAAAACGACGAACCTATTCCGTGGAAAGACGATAGAACTGAAGAGCAGAAATATAGATACAGAAAAATGCTGGCTGAAAACAGAATAATTAGAATATCTCGTATGTATTTGGAAGCGAAGAGAGCGAGAAGATGGGATCCGGACAGAGAGTGTTATCTTGATGAATATGGAAATATTGCGATCGATGACAAAACGTTTGATATCGAAGCCACAATCAAGGAGTACAAAGAAGAGGATGATTATTGGCAGAATAAATGGTGGGGAACTGGAGACAAGAAAGAGAAAGAAGAAAAAGAGAGAAAGGAGAAAGAAGAGAAAGAGAAAAAGGAGAAAGAAGAGCAAGAAAATTCAAAGAAAGTTGATACTGGAGTTATTGACACAACGCAGGAGTTGACTGCAGAGAACCTGGGAAAAATGGCTGACAAAGTGCTGGCTGCTAAGGCACTTGAGGTAGACTCTAACTCCGTGTCTGAGTCAAAAAGCCAGGTCAGTTCAAACTTGTCAACAAATGGGTCAGGTAAACAAATTGATGGAAATGCTGATTGCAAAATTGCAACAAAGAGTGCAAATTTTGTAACACAGTCACGTATCTCAACGGGAAGAAAGTTGATGATCTGACAACAAAGGTCAGAAGCGTTGAGAATCAGATTCTTGATCGTGACAAAACAGTTAAAGCTTCAACTGAACGGATAAGAGAATTAACTAGCCAAATTGAAAATGATAAAATTGATCATGACAAAATTAAACAAGAAAATGAAAAGTTAATTCTTGAAAACCGTCAGATTTCTGAGAACTTTGAAAAACTCAAAAGCACAATGAAAGATAGTGATGATCGAAATGGTAAAACTTATAAAGAAAACGTTCACCTAAAAGCAGTGCTTAGAGTAAAAGAAGAATCAATCAACCAACAACTGGATGAAATCGCTAAACTGAAACTTAAATTTCAAGAGGCTGAAATTGAAAACGAGCGAATCCAGTTGAAGCTTAACAGTTACAGCTCCGCAAGCTTTGTTTTGCAACATATTATTCCCAAACCCGTCGGGAAAGACAAAGCAGGCGAAGATGTGTACTCTGATGGAACTGGGTGTCACACCCCGACCACGTAGAACATAGAAAACGTGGCGGAAACATCGGGGAGTGTTGTAACAGAATTAATGTTTCACAACCATGGAAATTAAAGTTTCGCTTTATTGATTAAAAGTGATACAATGTCTTAACAAACAAAGAAATACAACATAATTAACTAGTCTTGCATCTTTTATTTTCACTAAAGCCCAAGTCTGCCTATGTGTATCTTGATCATCTTATGCAACAGCTCCTGAAAAACACATGTGAAAATAGGTACGTCAGCATAAAAATGCCTGTGAGATACATAGGTTTTGTGAAAATAGGTTTCATGACTTATGTTTGAGAAAATGTTTAGTCATGAACCTTGTTATTTGCTTTGTCTTTGTAAATCATTTGAAAAACAATAAGTTCAGATGATATGTATAAATAAGAAAATAATGCATGGTTAAATGAGTAACCATGTAAAATGAGTTTGTAAAAGTTAAGTTGTTTGTAAAACAATGTATTGTGAAAGGTATGTTATTTGTATAAAATGTTATATGTATCAAACTGAAATGATTCAAATAACGCTACGATATATGTAATACCATACAAACACTTATATATAGGAAGTACCAGCGACGTATCCACCATGCTTGTATCATATTACACACGCATCGTTACTTAATCACTTACTCAAACCACCAATGTAATAAGTCTATGTTTAAACCAATAGTCAAAAGTCCTTGTATAAACCATGTCAAATGTTTATAGTCCAAAAGTAGTCAAGTAATGTATAACCAAAATGATATGTATGGTAAGTAAAATTTAGACTACTTAAACCATAAGTAAAAATGTACAAAACAAAGTATTGAAGTAAAACTTGGTTTAAATCAAAGTTATGTTTTGTAAGATATATGCATGCTATACTGAATATGAACATTTATGCGGTATTGTGAAAATTCATACATCCAAGCCTTGAGACAGACGGATAACTATGTAAAAGTGAGTTATCAAGAGAATATGTATTCGGATTCGGTCATTCCTTTCATCCCCTTTCCCTGGGATGTCCGGAACGGGATTTGTCAAGTCCTATGGTACCACTACCTACTAACGAACGACATGATCGGTGTTAATGAATGTATAGTATAGTTTAAACAAACCAAATGTCATACCAAAATGTAAGCATGTTTTATGAAGATAATGTACCTAGTATGCTAGAGTAAACATACAGGGTAGAGCTGTAAAACAATGTGTCCATATGTTACTGGAACATATGCAACAGAGATGCAGTATATAACAATGTACTAAGTATGCAAAGTCATCATACAAAGTAGAAAAGTCATGTAAAACAATGTACTAAGTATGCAAAGTCATCATACAAAGCATAGAACACCATGAAATCATGTACTATAAATGTACTAATGAACATAGCAAGTATATGATATGAAAACAGGAAAGCACGAAAGTAACAAGTAGGCACATGTGTTTCACCCCAAAACAGTTTGGAAAACAGTAAAAGAGGGGTCTATGTACTCACTTGAGAATGCTCAGTAGTCCTTGAGTGACAACCAAACAATGCTAGAGATCACGGAAATCAAACGGCACCTAATATAGGTAACTACATTAATAAACCGGACCTAAATCGGAAGATCGGATAGAATGAGGTTTCGTAAACCAAACGAGTATAGAGACTCGTGTCATATGGTTTATCAAAGCCTACATGCTAAATGAAACCCAACCTAATAGCTTACGACCCATTACGACCCGTTTAGGTAGCTTATGCTACTTTAACGCGTCGTTCGCGTGAAACGCGTTCGGACCGCCTAACTAGTTCTACGACAAGTGTTATATGCCTAAACATGTTACATAATCAGTTATGTGACAAAAGTTTAGGTTACATATGCTTAATTACCAATTATACATGAAAAGGGTATTCTGGTAATTTACCTAAGGCATATAAACTACCTATCATACAACTACTTAAACGATGTGACCATAGGGTATAACCTCGGAAGGTTATTCCCTACCTATTATGGTCACCTAATGTATTTGGTCGGATCCTAATGATCGACCAAACTGGGTCGGGTTCGAGGGTATAGGCGATTTATTAGATCGCCTACCCTACGACCCTAGACAACGTGGTAATCAGTGGGCATAGTCCCAAGGGACTATGACCAACGTGATTACACTCACGTTGCGAAGTTCAAACGAACTTCGCATTGACCATTACTGGTCAACGCTGAAAGTCAAACAAAGTTTGACTTTCTGACTCGAAAAGCAATAAAATAAGGAAAAGAACGAAAGAATACTTACGAAGGGTCCCCGAATGCTAATCCCGATTCAAGAATCTCAGGTATGAAACAATGGTTTCAACTTAGAGGTTCTCAAATCAGAATTCTTGTAATTTTGAAGCATGGGGGGTGGGGTATTTATAGTAAAAGGTCCACCGTTAAGATCGTTTCATGGAAAACGTGCCTTAATCCCACCCGTACAAGTGTCGGGACCTTATGGTGACTAGAAAATGGTTCTTATCAGCTGACTAGACAAATGAGAATGTGTGGTGGTGGATCAAACAGCTGCAATCTGCTGTTAGAAACATTTAACCTGGTCAGAAGGTCTGACGCGGGCCGCCTAAGGATGTTAAGATCCTGAGGCGGGCCGCCTAGGAGTCACAGATCAGAACAAAGTTTCAGAAATGTCAGTTTCAGTCCCTGCACGTGTTTAAGGCCATTTCCGACACTTCTAAGGCCCGTAAAGCCAACTTTAAGGCCCTAAAATGTTGCCTAAACTTTGAGGACATGAAACATGCTCAAAAATATGCCGGGTGTTGGTTCGTTTGGTCGTACGAACGCGATGTTCGCTTAATTACGACGGAATGCGCATAAGCGCGAAAAACGATCCAAATGACGCGACGAATGGATTTTTGGCAAGCCAAACACTAAAGTATAATATAGTCATGCTTACATAAATTTTTGGATGTCCGGATGTATTCAGAACGTAAGTTATGCGCGAAAATGCAAACTTGTGCACTTTTTGACACTTTTAGTCCCTGAATGACACAAAAGTTTATTTTAGCATACCGAACACCTCAAAGCCTATTTATATGCTATTTGAAGGATATTTATGGTATGTTTAACTTATGGTCATGCTCCGGAATGTCTGTTACAGTTCAAATTGGCATACTTTCGCAGTTTGTCAAATTTAGTCCCTGTAAGCGATTTAACTTGATTTTGCCATACCAAAGCCTTTAAAACTTATTTCTAAGTTATGTAAAGGTTATTTAAGGTATATTAAGCCTATGCCACTATTCCGTAGTGTTTGTTGCATTAAACTGGTTATATTTACGCATCGGTGCGCGTATAACCTTCCAGAAAGCGATTTAGAGTTTGAAATTTGAACAAGAATTGATATGTGCAAATGATACACATATTTTTACAAATCCCAAGTATGAAATATAATATTTCATTGGTTCGGTATTTGTTTGATGGCCGTGGAGGCACAGGTGTTACACTGGGGTAGGTTTTCATCAAGTTCCACCACTTGTTCTTGATAACTACACGAAAAAGCAATCAGGGTTGGTTGAAATTGAAGAAGAAAGTGAAATGAATCTTCCGGATTCAATTGATGTCACGTTCACATCTTCCAATGACGATAGTGTTCAAAATGATATTGTAAAAGGTGTTGTTGAAAATGTGCTAAAACGGATAGTGACACTATTGAGGAAGATGGGTGTTTCTTGGATAAGTACATTCAGAAACCAAAATCCAAAAACAACTTAAGTGATGAACCGGGTCTTGTAATGTACAAGATGGCTGGATCTGATAAGTTGTATTCGGATTCTGGGTTTCCGATTGAGAATGTTAATATGAACAAATTGACAAATGTTTTCAAGTTGGTCGAAGTTGAGTTGTCAGAAGTGAACAATTTGAGTCAAACAAAGAGAAAAATGAGTTTTGAGAAAGATAAATCATACTACAAGAAATCTGTTAATCCATCATGTTTTTATAATAACAATCGAAATAACTGGTCAGGTGGTTATCAGGGTGGTAGGAATTATCAGAGAAGAAATGTTTCAAACAAGAGATTTGCTGAAAAGAAAAAGTTTGTGAACAGTTCGAGTTCACTTGCTGATGAAGAGAAAGAGATTTTTTCAAAATCGAATGAAGAGTTCTTTGCGAAAAGAGCTTCACAGTATCAGTCTGAAGGCACAAGTCGAGTTGTTGACACTCGAACATGTTTCAGATGTAATCAAGTTGGTCACATTGCACGAAAGTGTACCAATGTGAAGCCTAAGACTGAAACTGTGAAGATTCAACAGAAGAAAGTTGACGTGAAGGGAAAAGTACAAATGGTTGTTGAGAAAAAGAGTGTGAAAAATGACAACATCAAAGTGAAAAATGAACCCGTAAAGAAAGTGGTAACTAAAAATGACAAATTTTACAAGCGGGTTGCATTATCTCAACAAGTTTGGAAACCAAAAATTGAGAAAAAGATTTCACCTTCTGAGGATTCAATTCAAATTGATTATGATGCAAATTTTCCACCTTTGAAGGCTGAAAACTTCAAAACTCAAATTGCGAAAGTCAAGGTTACACCTAAGGCTGATGAGGCCTGGGTGGACTCCATGTTTGACTAAACAGTTTGAATTGCCGGAGCTTCCTTGATCGCGAAGCAGGAATCGGCATCTTTATTGAAGTTGGTTAATTTGAAGTTTGTTATGTGCAGGATCTTCCAAAACTTGTATCCAGATGGATCATGGATAGTGGAGCTTCAAGACATATGACAGGGAAGACTGCATTGTTGTATGATGTGAGAAATATTAATGGTGGTTATGTGGGATTTGCTGGTCACGAAGGTGGTAGAATTATTGGTGAAGGAACGTTATCCAACGGGATTGTGACGTTTGAACGAGTTAACTACATCACTGAGCTGGAGAACAATCTGCTGAGTATCTCACAGATTTGTGACAATATGTATACTACTCACTTCACTGATAAAGAATGTTTGATCTTGAAACCAGGATTTGTTATCTTTGAAGAATGGATTATCATGCGGGCACCTAGAGTGAATGATTTATATGTGTTAGATATGAGTGTAGCAACTACATCTACTGGTCAAGCACATTGTTTTGTGTCTAGAGCAACTGAGAAAGAATCGAGAATTGTGGCACCGCAAGATGGGGCATATTCACCTAAGGAAGATGAATTACTTGGTGCACAATGATTTGGTTCTTGGAGTTCATGTCAAAGGTTTTCATCTGGAAGGGGAGTGCATTAGCTGTGTTAAAGGCAAGCAGAAGAAAAAGTCACACCCTACAAAGCAAGTCAATTCAGTTTCGAGACCTCTGGAAAGACTTCACATGGATTTGTTTGGTCCTGTGAATGTCAAAAGTATTACAGGAGATTACTACTGTTTGGTCGTTACTGATGATTATTCCAGATTTTCGTGGGTTTCTTTCTTGAAGACGAAAGACGAAACATTTGACAGTTTGATGGCATTGTTCAAAAAGAATGAGAATTTGTACCAAAGGTGTATCAAAAGAATTCGAAGTGATAATGGTACTGACTTCAAGAACAGCAAGATGGAAGAATTTTGTGATGAAAGAGGTATATTGCATGAGTTTAGTGCTCCGTACACTCCGCAGCAGAATGGAGTTGCAGAACGCAAAAACCGGACACTAATCGAGACGGCTAGAACTATGCTCGCAGATTCAAAGTTACCGATAAATTTTTGGGCTGAAGCTGTTTCCGCCTCATGCTATACGCTCAACAGGGTTCTCACTGTCAAGAAGTTCAACAAAACATGCTTTGAGCTAATCAATAACCGCAAACCGAATTTGAAGTATCTAGAACCGTTCGGGTCACCCTGTACTGTTATAGAGCCTCATGGAAAGTTTGGTCCGAAGAGCATTGAGGGAATATTTGTTGGTTATGCAAATCCGATGCGACGTGTCTTCGTTCCAAGTGAGAAGCGGATTATTGAAGCTGCAAATGTTGAATGTCAAGGTTATACTATGCCGCCGCAGAATCCAGGAGATTCATGGCGTTATCATTATGACAAACTGTGGGATTAGTTTGACATGAAAGAAGAATCAGAGGATGATGAAGATTTCTTTGATGAGTTTGATATTTTGCGTGAATATGAGTCGCAGCTAAGGTTCCCAGCTGAGTATTCTAGAAGACCACGGGAAACTTCAAATGATGATGAAGCAGGTCCGAGTAATGCTGGTGAACATGATGATGTTCAACAGAATGAAGTTGCTCAGGATAATCAGTCGGTTCAGGATGATATTCAAGAAGCTGAAAACATGCCAGTATTTGATCATGGTGATTCAGATTCTGAGGGGGAGCAAATTCAGATTTCAAGTCAAACAAACCAAGTTGCTGAACAAGATGCAGATCAGAATGTTACTAATCTGGAGGGCAATGTAGATGTTCCAAGTGAAGTGATGCCGCGAACTTTTTAATATCATCCAGAGGAGTTGATCATAGGAGAATTGCAGACAGGCGTTCGCACTCGTAGACAGATTGATAAAGGGCTTACATGTTTTTATACAAAAGTTGCTCCTTTGCAAACTGAATTCTCATTGAGTTGTTTTATCTCGCAGGTTGAACCAAGAACTTACAAAGAGGCGCTTACTGAAGACTCTTGGGTCAATGCAATGCAGGAGGAACTTAGTCAATTCGAGAAATTAGGAGTGTGGAAGTTAGTTGATTTGCCGGATGGTCAGAGGAAGATTAACACAAAATGGGTATTTAAGTGTAAGAGAGACGACAGAGGAGTTGTTGTAAGGAACAAAGCTCGACTCGTTGTTCAGGGCTTTAGTCAACAGGAGGGGATTGATTTTTCAGAAGTCTATGCTCCTGTAGTACGACTAGAGGCAATCAGAATTTTCCTTGCATTTGCGTCTTGGAAGAACTTCAAAGTATATCAGTTAGATGTAAAATCGGCGTTTCTTTATGGGAAGGTCAAAGAGGAGGTTTATGTCGGACAGCCGCCGGGCTTCACCGATTCAATCCACAAAAACAAGGTCTACTTATTGGACAAAGCGCTGTATGGTTTACACCAGGCCCCGAGAGCTTGGTACGAGACTTTGTCTCAACACCTACTAGCCAACAAGTTCATTCGTGGAAAAGTGGATGCCACTCTCTTCACTAAAGAGGTCGACGGTCATCTTCTGATAGTTCAGATTTATGTGGACGATATAATTTTTGGGTCGACAAATGAAAATCTATGCAAAGATTTTGAATCAGTGATGAAGCAAAAATTCGAAATGTCATCAATAGGGGAGATGAAATTCTTTCTGGGTCTACAAGTTGAACAACTTCCTGAGGGAATTTTCATTCATCAGACAAAGTACGTTCATGATATTCTAGAGAAATTTGGGATGTCAAGTTCTACTCCAGCTGCTACCCCACTTGCAACAAATCATGGGATTCACCCAGATCTCACCGGAGACAGGGCTGATGAAACGTTTTACCGATCCATGATAGGTTCTTTGATGTACTTAACTGCTTCACATCCTGATATCATGTACCCAACGTGCCTCGCAGCAAGATTTCAATCTAACCCGAGAGCTTCGCATATGATCATTGTGAAGAGGATATTACGCTACCTGAAAGGAACTCCTTCATTGGGGTTGTGGTATCCTAGGAAAGGCGACTTTACGCTCGAAGGGTATTCCGATTCGGATTTCGGATGCTGCAAAGTCAATTCAAAATCAACAACTGCAGGATGCCAGTTCTTTGGTCCTAGATTGGTTACCTGGCAGTGTAAGAAACAAACGTCTGTGGCGTTATCTACATGTGAAGCGGAGTACGTTTCTGCTAGCAGTTGCTGCTCTCAGATCTTGTGGATACAGCAACAGATGCGCGACTACGGTTTGCAGTTTCTTAACACACCTCTTTTTGTTGATAATGAGGCCGCAATAAATATAACAAAAAATCTAGTACATCACGCTAAAACTAAACACATAGAAATTCGTCATCACTTTATTCGTGATTGCTTTGAGAAAAAGTTGATACGAATTGAGA
The DNA here is from genome assembly GCA_030545235.1 of Helianthus tuberosus. Lineage (NCBI taxonomy): Eukaryota > Viridiplantae > Streptophyta > Magnoliopsida > Asterales > Asteraceae > Helianthus > Helianthus tuberosus. The sequence goes on along the minus strand of CM060432.1, from coordinate 127,747,051 downwards.
AAATCCACACTGACGAACAGAAAGATGATTTACATACCAAAGCTTTTGATAAAAATCGGTTTCAATATTTGTTAAAACTGAATGGTATGAAGCTTCTTTCGGTGTTGGATGGTATTGTGGGCGTTGATGAGAGTACTGTTGCGGATGAAGACGAGAAACAATCTGCAATGGTTTGTCGATTTTTTACTTGTTTTGGTATTTAGGGGGAGTAGATAGATGTATATAGATATATTTTCAGAAAATACAAAAACAGTAAAAAATGCAAAAATACAAAAACATGATAAAATCTGAAAAAGAGCTTGTGTATATAGGGAAAATGATAGTACATCGGCTAGACAATTACAGTATGCTAAAGATTTGTAAAGTTTAAATGAGTTAAACAGTCTCACTAATGATGTGTCGATAGGTTTTCGAACATTTAGTAGATTTATTCGGGATATAAACCTAAAATTTCAAACTTGTGAAATTCGCGGGGAACACTACTTGGATATATAGGTAACCCCTGAAATCTCGTTTGAAAGGTCTCATAATCTGATATACTAGGTTTTTATACTCAATGATGTCTGGGGTATTATTCCGGGACTTCTGCTGAACGGTAGTTCTGACCTAGTCCTTGGATAATACTTTCTGCAAATGCTTGAAACATAGCATAAACCCTCAGCATGCCGATGAAACAATAAAATTGATAGTCGCTGCTGTTGTAGCTAAAAGATCCTCTAAAGGGGACATACCGTAAAGTCGAAGCTGATATCTCTCTGCGTATACGAAAGTATCGACCTGAGATCCCTCGGCCCTCACATTACCTAATTTATGTACAGATATCATTGTAGTATACTCACCTGTAAGACTGAATATTGGGATTCTGGATACGGGAGTATATTCAAGAGGTGGGACACATGAATGAGCTAAGTTCATAAGACATCTAATTCGTATCCTGAGTAAATTGAAATTTGTGTGAGAATTTAAGATGGATCAGTATATCGACAATCGAGGTGAATTGTTTAAGTCTGAGTATGAAATAAAGCTTAATGGTACTTGTAATTTGTCTGATATGATTCCCTAACACGCTCGCCAAAATATGCTTGTAAATAGTTTACTTTGTTTACTTTCTGCAATTTAAGTTTTCTGTATTTCATTTCTTAGTTTAGAACACTTTATAAAATCCAAAAAGATTTTATTTCTGCTTTATTTTCCGACAAACCAAAGTGGAGAGTTGATTGTTGGATTCTCAGATGTTTGAAGCAGATGCAGGAGATTCTGAATTGAAGAATGAGGAGAGCTTACTTTGATAGAGTTTGATTTATTGGAAAGTCAAAAACAAGTTCATTAACTTGATACTTGTTATTTTCAGAAAATGTTTGAAAATGTTTTCAAAATTAGTTTGATTCGTCAAATGATCAACCAAGGTCATTAAATTGAACTTGGTAGATTAATTGAGTAATCAGGGTCATTAACTTGGACCTGAATACTTGAGTGGATTGCTAAAGCTGATAGTTTGTGATTTATTGTTGAAAAGATAAGTTTGTAATGATTGATGTTTGAGACACAGGTTTTGGACTTCATCATTCCCACGGAAGCTAATTGTCAAAGCTTGAACCAGATAAATACCTCAGATTCTAGCATACTGAGAGGGGGAGTCAGTGAAAGGGGGAGTCTGGATCAACGGTCAAAGGGAAGTCTGAAGATGAAGCCAGGACTAGATTGTGAACCTGTGAAGATAGAATGCTTATGATGAGAAGACAGAGAGTTGGAGAAAAGACCAAGACTGAAGACTCGGAGCTGAAGACTTCGTCAACATCCAAGGGGGAGTCTGTTGGTGCACGGAATGTCTGTTGACTACGTTTAGTTAAGTCTTAGGTCTAAGAAGGTTGTACGGAGTTGAAATTCAGATATTAGGGTTTTAGAGTATTAATTTCGCTCATAATGACATATGTGTCATTATAAGCGAAATCACTTAGATAGGTATTTCGCTCCAATGTACATCTTAGGGTGGTTTCGCTTATGTGGATACCAGGTATTTCGCTTATAGTGCACATGAGGTTTCGCTTATATGTCATGACATATAAGCGAACCAGCTGATCTATAAATACCTGGACATGTGTCTTCATTTGGGTCATTGGAGCGGAACCATCTCATTGCTTATGTAACCGAACTCTGTCAAAATTGATTCAGAAAGCAAAAAAAGAGAAGGAATTGAATAGGAAAGCTGTGTAACTTCATTTACGTTGATTCCGCCTTCGTATGTGAAGATGAACGTTCTCAACTGACTTTTCGGGGTCGCAAAACGGTCCAACAAGTTTTTTGGTTGTTGATGATACCACGGGTTTAGGACTTTTTGAAGTAACATGTAAGGAATTAGAGTCGCTTGATCTTGATATTGGTGATATGCGTGGTCAAGGCTACGATAATGGGGCAAACATGAGAGGAAAAAACAAAGGAGTTCAAACTAGATTTTTAGAAAAAAATCCTAGAGCTTTCTATAGTGCTTGTGGTTGTCATAGTCTAAATCTAGCATTGTGTGACATGGCTAACACAATTACTAAGTCTAAGGAATTTTTTGGAACAATACAACGGTTATATACTATCTTTGCCCATTCTATTAATAGGTGGCAAATTTTGAAAGACAATGTTAAAGGATTAACTCTTAAATCATTGTCTACAACTCGTTGGGAAAGTCGTATAGATAGTATTAAGCCTATAAGAACTCAACTTGGAGATGTAAGAAAAGCTTTGCGAGAAGTTAGGGGGACGGATAGAGATGCTAAAATCATAAGTGAAGCTAAATCATTAGAAGAGTATGAACTTGGTGATTTTGAATTTTTGGCACAAATTGTCATTTGGTTTGAATTATTATCAAAGGTGAATGTGGTGAGGAAACGGTTGCAAGCAAAAGATGTTGTTCTTGATGTTGCTATTGATGAAGTGGACAAATTAATTAAATTCTTTAAGAATTATAGAGAAGTGGGGTTCTCTAAGGCACTTGATGAAGCTAGAGAAGTGGGGCAGAAAGAAGTTTCTCAAAGTTGAAGTTGTTGAAGACCTATTTACGTTCTACAATGTCACAAGAAAGACTAAACGGGTTGGAGACAATATCTATTGAAAGTGAAATATTAGATACTATGGATTACAAGGAGTTGATCGAGAGCTTTGCTTCAAAAAACGCTAGGAGAACCACACTGTTTGCTTAGCAAGTAAGTTCGATACTTTGATCATTTTTGCTACACTATTTTTGTTAATTTGTTTTATCTATTTCATAACAATTATCGTAGTATTATGAATTTTTAGTATTTATATATATCTGATTGAATGGTTGATGAGTTTATGTTATATGAAGATTTGCGAATAGGGCCCAAATTTTTTATCTCGAACAGGGCCAAAATTTTTTTTGTGATTTTTGGAGACGGCCCTGCTCGAACTCTTGACCTAGGGTATGGGAGAACTAGTCTTCATTGTCTTTATCCACCAAATATGACACTAGTGGGGATTAATCTTGAGTCTCCAAAGGGAACCAATGTTTTTCCAACCACCACACCACAAGTAATGGATATGTGCATTTGAGTCTTTAAGGTTCGTATTTTATTGTCCATCTAAATTGGTAAACTATATTTGTGTTTTATATTTTTTATTACTTGTTTTTTTTAGTAACTTTATATATATATATATAGGATTAGGTTCAAGAGTGAACACTAGTGGAACTTGCGAACTGAGTGAACTAATCCCGGCCATACACGTGTGTAGATCAATGACCAGGATTTGATGTTGAAATAACTAGTGTATTTTACAGTTTGATGATGAGATCCTGCCCATACACGTGTGTAGATCAATGGCTAGGATTTGTTCACTCAGTTCGCAAATACACTAGTGTTCACTTTAGAACCCCACCCTGTAACAACCCTCAATAAACCGACACTCTCGAATAATTTCCGACACCCTATTATATTTAAAAATGTCCCAATATGTCTTGAAAATACACCCCGTATGTGAAAACCGAGCCCGAAATACAATATAACATTTAAAAATAAAATTTAAATCTGAAATATAAGCTGAGGCGGGCCGCGTAGGACCCACCCCAACCACTTACGCGGGCGGTATAAGGGCTAGAACCTGACTTCGTTGATTTCTTAAGCTTAGGCGGGCCGCGTAAGATCCTTGATTAGTTTACGCCGGCCGCGTGAGATCAATATAGTGGCATCGTGTCAAGCCTAGTGGTGATCCGGACGAGCTACGCGTTGACCCAGCTTTGACGCGGGCCGCGTAAGCCCAGCCCATGTGTTACGCGGGCCGCGTAAGAACCAGATTTCAGCACTATATAAAGAGGCCTCGGGATTTCACTTTCATTCGCTCATTTCTTTCTTTCTAATCGAATTTCTGAAGTTATAGGCTTTATATTCAAGTATAATACCCCCTAATTAGCAAGGTTCTGCTCCGTTGTAAGTATTATAACCCCGGTTTCGTACTAGATACGCTGCCCGATTGATTTAGGGTTCCGTAACAACTGTCGTGGTTCTGCCCGACGTAGTTGTTGGAATGCCGTCTTGGGGATGGTATCATTAATATTTTCAAAGGGTTATGATACTAACCTATGTACATTTGTGTAAATTATAGATTATTCCCAGGAAACCCTTACGCGAAGTCTAAGATAGCAATGTGAGTTTATCCTCTTTTTGATAACCTTTTTGTAATATTTTACAAAACCTTAAATGTTTTACAATGTGATTAAGCGGTCATTGAGTCTTTGTAGTTCTTCAATTACTGCCGGTATGTTGGGGTTTTGTATACAAAATTTACTACACTGTGAGTAGTAAGTCGGGGATGACAGTACGTTACCATTGGACAACGAGTTAGCCAATGTGTAATATGACCCACAAGTCAGGATTGACAGTACTGAATGAGTAATTGTGTAGAAATAAACAATTTGATCGCTCTCAATACTGTTTTAATTGATAAAATGTTTCTTGATTAAACTGGGATTCACTCACCAGTATTTCCCACTGACAAATATTTTTAAAACGCGTTTCAGGTAACACAATGTGACAGCCAATTAGTAAAAAGCTAGCTGGAGAGCACTAAAGGCTTGGGAAAAATATGGCTATAAAAGTTACCTAAAAGATGATGTTTTAAATTCAATAAAATAGGGTTTATCCCTATAAACGTATTGTAATAAGAAACCTGGGTTTTGCCCATGTGATTATTAATAATAAATATGGTGGTTTTACTCGGATAAACATTTCCTAACTACGGTCCTGATGTAATTTCCGCTGCCAAATTAACAAGCTGATACCACCGAAACTCTGAGTTCGCGTCCGCCCGTTCCTGGGACAGATAAGGGATCGGGGGTTGCGACAGAAGGTGGTATCAGAGCCTAGCCACTGGTCTAAGCCAAAGAAGTGTTCTGCTGACACTTAAAATTCTAAATTTTGTGTTAGGAAATAAATTACGGAAATACGTGCATAACTGTATTTATTTGTTATGTGTTATTTGACTATTTGTTAGTTTACAGTATGAGTGATCAAGGATCCCTCAGACATGTGTCGTCAGTTGTCTGATTCACCTAGGAGTGAAGGTACCTCTTCACAACCTGCCCTTTCTGGGTATTCTGCTGATCAGGAAGAAGGGATGTTTGCCTTTAAAGCTCAGTCAGAAGAGCCATTCCCTCATAAGAAAAGGGGATGGTTCAGTAAGGAAGCCTTTGCACGTAGGAAAAGAATGCGAAAGTTGCAACAGCAAAGAGTTATAGCAGCTGCTAAGCGAAGGACAGATGCCCATACACAGGATATGCTTAATAGAAGCCTAGCCAATTTCCATATCCTAGCCACAACTGCTGCTGACCCTAATCTGGAGCAAACAATAGCACCCCAACCACAATTGCAAATCCATGACCAACGAATGGAGATAGAAAACCCTGAAAACCAAGTGGAGATGCATGACTTCAACCCAGAGGAAATCCCTAGGGTACCAGCACCAAATCCCCTAGACCCAAATTACGATCCCTGGTGGGATGACGTTAGGGACTATGTGCAACGTTACCCGATCCATGAAGACACACCTATACAGGACATAGGAGCCTATCCAGGTATGGACCCTTTAGATCCCTATTACCATGATAACTACATTAGGGAAATCTTAGAAGATCCTTACCGATTTCAGGCACTTTCACCCCCATATCAGGAACCCGCACCCCAGATTCCGAACCCAGTCCTAGAACCTGCACCCCCAATGAGTGCAGAAAACTTGCAAGAACTTAGGACTTTTGGGGATGAAATTTTAGAAAGCAGTGAGAGAATGAGACAGGTGGGAGAGCATCTCGTATGGAAATACGATGAGCGCAATATGGATTTTTGGATAAATCCATATCCGTGATGTGATAGAGGAGATGGAAATACGATGAGCGCAATATGGATTTTTGGATGAGCGCAAGTTTTGTCCTTTATGTTTACATCAAATTTCAGGCGCTGTCCTTTAGCGCAAAAATTGACAGGCGGTGTCCTTTATGTTACCAAATCTTGCAAGTTTTGTCCTTTAGGCCAAACCCAATTAGTTTTTTTGATTAAATCTAATCATGTGCAAGGCACAGAGGGTACTATTGTAATTTCACCATTCAAGGGACTATTGTGCAAGTATTATATAGATTGGGACTAATTTGTAAAATTAGAAAAGATATTAACTTACTCTCTCTCTCTCTTAACTTCTGCACACTCACTCTCTCTCTTAACTTTTCTTCTCTCTCTCTCTAACACAAGCTCTCGCACTCACTCTCTCTCTCTCTAATAAATATAGATTGATACTTGTTCTTGATGTTGTGAATATGATTAACCAGTGATTCAAATTCACAAATTCAAAATAAATATTTTATATATATATTCGGTAATCTCAAGATTAGAAAGAAGGATAACTATGAATTATTTGATACAAACAACAATGAATCAATCATATTCATATGATGATGAAATGAAATGAAAACATAGGAAGAAATGAAATCGACAACCATCATGCCACCACCCTCTACCACCACCATTCATCATCTACAACCACCATCACCACCACCCTCCACCGCCATCTCCAAATCAACAACAACCACCGACACAACCACCACCCTTCATCATCCACCACCATCTCAAATCAACTCAACAACCTAAAAACCCCCAAAACCAAAAATCCCCAAAAACCCTAATGAGTTTCTGACCATAGGTCTCCGGCCACAACGAGTCTCCGGGCACCAACGATTCTCCGGCCACAACCGAGTCTCTGGTCACCACCGATTCTCCGGCCACCACCGAATCTCCTACCACCCACCTGCAACCGGCCTTAACACCACCTCCACCGCCGCCCGTAACGCAACAGCCACCCACTCGCCATCCACCCACCTGCAACCGACCTTAACACCACCTCCATCGTCACCCCTAGCACCACAGCTACCCACCACCCACCTACAACCAAACCCACCACAACCACCCGCCATAACCACCTACCACATCCACCCTCAGCAGATCGTGTGAGAGAGAGTGTGTGAGAGAGAAAGTTTAGAGAGAGAGAGGGGAAATAGGAAGATGGAGTTTCAGTTGAGAGAAAAGAGAAAGAATGGGCAGAGAGATAGAGAAATTAACTTTATTATATGTTTTTTTTTTATTTTTTACAAAACAGTCCCTGAATAAAAATTACTTACACAATAGTCCCTTGAATGGTGAAATTACAATAGTACCCTCATGTGCCTTGCACATGATTAGATTTAACCAAAAAATCTAACTGGGTTTGGCCTAAAGGACAAAACTTGCAAGATTTGGCAACATAAAGGACACCGCCTGTCAATTTTTGCGCTAAAGGACAGCGCCTGAAATTTGATGTAAACATAAAGGACAAAACTTGTAATTTACTCTATAATATAATAAAATAAAAAAATGAAATAAAATATGTGTGTACGGATGCCTATTACTATTAGTGTGATTCTATTTCTATTGGTATTGTAATTTTTATTTCAGTACTATTATGTAATAGATGCATAATAGTATATGGAAAATAGAGTAAAAGTCACAATTATCGACGTTTTTGGCTAGATTGCGTGTCATGTGATTTACTATATTAAATATTATCTTGTGATATTAATATGGGGTAAATGTTTAAAATTCAGATGGCCGACGAAGGAAATCAAGGAAATCTAAATAATGATAACCAGAGTAACATTAATGAGAATCCAAGCATCAATAACAATGGAAACCAAATGGATAATAGTGCTGTTCAGCATATAGTGGCACAAGGAATCATAGATGCAATGCCATTTATTATTCAAACGATTCAAGACGCGAATAATAAAAGTAAGCATAGCAGTAAGCGACCCATCGAACCCGAAAACAGTGTAAACAATGGACCTTTACTTCAGGTGCCCATTCCCAAAAGGAGAAGAACCACGCTATATGGTTGTTCTTATAAAGAATTCTGGTCTTGTAAACCAATGGAATTCTCGGGCAACGAAGGAGCCATTGCAACCCTACGCTGGATAGAGAAAACTGAGGCAATCTTAAGAATAAGCAAGTGTGCTGAAGAAGATAAGATACTGTTTGCTTCTAATCTGTTTAAGAATTCAGCACTAGAATGGTGGAACACTATCCTCCAATCAAGAGGAAGTGATAGAACATAAAATATGGAATGGGAAGAATTTAAGAACAAGGTAGAAAGGAAATTCTGACCACCCAATGAAAAGGAACAGATAGCTAACAAATTCCTAAACCTTAGGATGACTGGTGTGGATAGTAAGGGATACACTAAATTATTCTTCGAATATGCTAGAATAGTGCCAACTCTTGCTTCACCAGAACCAGTATTGATCTCCCGTTATATTTGGGGATTAATCGGGGAGATAAGACACGTAGTCAAGGCAGCTAGACCTCAAACCATAGAAGAAGCTGTAGAACTAGCAAATACCTTGACAGACGAATTAGTCCGTACCCGAGAAGAAGATCAAATGAGGAACCTAACCCAGAAGCTCACACAAGAATTTCGTTCTGGAAATTTTAATCGTGGGACAAATGTAGGTTCTACCTCTGCACCTTACTGTAAGAATTGCAAAAGAAAGCATTCAGGAAGATGCCCCATATACTGTAAGTTTTGCAAAATATCGGGACACAAGGAAGAAAATTGCAGGAAGAAAGCTAATAACAGGATATGTTACAACTGCGGAGAACAAGGTCATATCAAGCTTTATTGCCCGAAATTAGCTCCAGTTACAAACAACAAGAATACTCAAAATGCTAGAGCATTTGTTCTAACTGCAGATGAAGCCAAGATGATTCCAGATGTTATAGCTGGTACGTTTTTAGTTAATGATATTTTGCTAAAGTATTATTTGACTCTGGTGCAAACCAAAGTTTTATTAATACATCATTTTGCAAATTTCTCAATCAATCATTAACTAAACTACCACAAGAATGTTTAGTAGAGACAGCTAATGGAGAAACCGTTAGGATTTCTGAAATCTTGCAGGGAGCAAGAATAGAAATTTTAAATCAAAAGTTTATTGCAAACATGTGTCCCATGAATCTGGCAGGATTTGATGTTGTTTTAGGAATGGATTGGTTAATAGCCAATAAAGCCAGTATTTTATGTGATCAAAAGTCAATTCATGTAAATTCACCAAAAGGTAAAACGATCACAATAAAAGGAGATAAACCATCTAGATCCGCAAAATTCATCTCTGTGATGAAAACTGCAAGTTATATAAGAAAAGGGTCATTAGTGTATTTGATTTCTATAATCACTAACACTAAAGGAAAGGATTTGAAAGATATTCCCGTAGTATCTCAGTTTTCAGATGTATTTCCAGAAGAATTGCCAGGGCAACCTCCAGATAGAGAAGTTGAATTCAGAATCCATTTAATACCAGGAACAACACCGATTGCCAAAGCACCTTACCGTTTGGCACCTGCAGAAACGCAAGAATTGAAGAAACAATTAGACGAATTGTTGGAGAAAGGATTTATACAACCAAGTTCGTCGCCATGGGGAGCACCGATACTGTTTGTTAAAAAGAAGGACGGATCAATGCGTATGTGCATTGACTACCGTGAATTGAACAAAGTCACGATTAAGAATCAGTACCCATTACCGAGAATCGATGATCTGTTCGATCAACTGCAAGGAGCTCGATTTTTCTCTAAAATCGATTTAAGGTCAGGATATCATCAATTGAAAGTACAGGAAGAGGACATTCCTAAAACCGCATTTATAACAAGGTATGGTCATTATGAATTTACTGTCATGCCATTCGGTTTAACCAATGCCCCAGCCGCATTTATGGACATGATGAACCGAATATGTAAGCCATATTTGGATAAATTCATAATTGTTTTTATAGATGACATTCTCGTTTATTCTAAAAATAAGGAGGATCATGCAAAGCATTTGCACGCACTTTTAAGTTTATTAAGAAAGGAAAAGCTTTACGCTAAATTTTTAAAGTGCGAGTTTTGGTTAGAACATGTACAATTTCTTGGACACCTAGTCAATAATGAAGGAATTCATGTAGATCCAACAAAGATCGAGGCGATTACTAAATGGAAAACCCCTGAATCACCAACCGAGGTTAGAAGTTTCTTAGGATTGGTCGGTTATTATAGAAGATTTATTCAAGATTTTTCTAGAATAGCCATTCCTTTAACTAAGCTAACCTGTAAATCTGTTAAGTTTGAATGGGGATTAAAACAAGAAAAAGCATTTAGAATCCTTAAGCATAAATTAACCCATGCACCCATATTAGCGTTACCAGAAGGAACTGAAGATTTTGTAATCTATTGTGACGCTTCCAAATTAGGTTATGGATGTGTATTGATGCAACGACAAAAGGTTATAGCTTACGCATCTAGACAACTTAAGAATCACGAAGAGAATTATTCAACCCATGATTTAGAATTAGGAACTATAATTTTTGCTCTTAAGATTTGGAGACATTACCTTTATGGTAGTAAGTTTACCATATTCGCTGATCATAAAAGTTTAAGGTATGTTTTCAAGCAAAAGGAGTTGAATATGAGACAAAGACGCTGGATGGAGATGCTTAGTGACTATGATTGTGATATACAGTATCATGAAGGAAAAGCAAATGTAGTGGCAAATGCTTTAAGCCGAAAGTATCATGAAAAGCCAAAAAGGGTACGTTCTCTTAAATTAAATCTACAAGTAGATTTAAATAATCAGATAAGAGAAGCACAAGAATCAGTAATCAAGGATGATACTGAAAAATTAAAAGGTATGCTAAAAGAATTAGAACAAGGAACCGATGGAATTTGGAGATTCCATGAGAAGAGAATGTGGATACCTAAATTAGGAAACCTACGTTATCGTATTTTAGAAGAAGCTCATAAGTCTAAGTATACGATGTATCCAGGAAAAGATAAAATGTACCAGGATTTAAGGAAAAATTTCTGGTGGATAGGAATGAAAAAGGACATAGCGGCCTATGTTTCTAAATGTTTAACTTGTTCACAGGTCAAAGCTAAACACCAGAAACCCTCAGGCTTGTTACAGCAATTAGAAATGCCAGTATGGAAATGAGAATTAATAACAATGGATTTTGTTACTAAATTACCCAAAACAAAGAAAGGCAATGATACAATCTGGGTGATTGTAGATAGACTAACCAAGTCAGCCCATTTCTTACCAATGAAGGAAACTTTCAGTATGGAACTGCTAGCTAAGTTATATGTAAATGAAATTGTTTCTTTACAAGGAATACCTTTATCAATTGTTTCTGATAGAGATAGCCGATTTACCTCTCATTTTTGGTCAAGTTTCCAAAAAGCTATGGGAACCAAGTTAAATCTAAGCACAGCTTATCATCCTCAAACGGACGGACAAAGCGAAAGGACAATTCAGACGATGGAAGACATGCTTAGAGCTTGTGTAATTGATTTCGGAGGTAATTGGGACGATCACTTACCTTTGATAGAATTTTCTTATAATAATAGTTATCACACAAGTATCAATGCTGCACCATTCGAAGCACTTTATGGACGAAAGTGCCGAACCCCAGTCTGTTGGGCAGAAATTGGGGAAAAGCAACTGTCTGGACCTGAGATAGTGCAAGAAACAACTGATAAGATTATTCAAGACAAGGAACGACTGAAAGCAGCACGTGATCGACAGAAGAGTTATGCTGATAACCGACGCAAACCATTGGAATTTCAAGTAGGAGATAAAGTATTGTTGAAAGTCTCTCCTTGGAAAGGAGTAGTAAGATTCATAAAAAGGGGAAAGATAAGTCCCAGGTATATTGGACCTTTTGAGATTATTAGAAGAATAGGACCTGTAGCCTATCAGCTACAACTGCCAGAGGAAATGGCAGGAATACATGATGTGTTTCATGTATCTAATCTCAAGAAGTGTTTAGCTGATGAATCACTGATAGTACCTCTTAAGGATATAGAAGTAAATGAACAACTCAAGTTTGTAGAAAGGCCTCTACAGATCGAAGACAGGAAAGTAAAAAATCTCAAGCACAAGAGATTAGTTTTGGTCAAAGTGAAATGGGACTCCAAAAGAGGACCCGAGTACACATGGGAGCTTGAATCTGAAATGAAAGGGAAATATCCGCACTTGTTCCAGTAGATCTCGAGGACGAGCTCTAATACAAGGTGGGGAGGATGTAACAACCCTCAATAAACCGACACTCTCGAATAATTTCCGACACCCTATTATATTTAAAAATGTCCCAATATGTCTTGAAAATACACCCCGTATGTCAAAACCGAGCACGAAATACAATATAACATTTAAAAATAAAATTTAAATCTGAAATATAAGCTGAGGCGGGCCGCGTAGGACCCACCCCAACCACTTACGCGGGCGGTATAAGGGCTAGAACCTGACTTCGTTGATTTCTTAAGCTTAGGCGGGCCGCGTAAGATCCTTGATTAGTTTACGCCGGCCGCGTGAGATCAATATAGTGGCATCGTGTCAAGCCTAGTGGTGATCCGGACGAGCTACGCGTTGACCCAGCTTTGACGCGGGCCGCGTAAGCCCAGCCCATGTGTTACGCGGGCCGCGTAAGAACCAGATTTCAGCACTATATAAAGAGGCCTCGGGATTTCACTTTCATTCGCTCATTTCTTTCTTTCTAATCGAATTTCTGAAGTTATAGGCTTTATATTCAAGTATAATACCCCCTAATTAGCAAGGTTCTGCTCCGTTGTAAGTATTATAACCCCGGTTTCGTACTAGATACGCTGCCCGATTGATTTAGGGTTCCGTAACAACTGTCGTGGTTCTGCCCGACGTAGTTGTTGGAATGCCGTCTTGGGGATGGTATCATTAATATTTTCAAAGGGTTATGATACTAACCTATGTACATTTGTGTAAATTATAGATTATTCCCAGGAAACCCTTACGCGAAGTCTAAGATAGCAATGTGAGTTTATCCTCTTTTTGATAACCTTTTTGTAATATTTTACAAAACCTTAAATGTTTTACAATGTGATTAAGCGGTCATTAAGTCTTTGTAGTTCTTCAATTACTGCCGGTATGTTGGGGTTTTGTATACAAAATTTACTACACTGTGAGTAGTAAGTCGGGGATGACAGTACGTTACCATTGGACAACGAGTTAGCCAATGTGTAATATGACCCACAATCAGGATTGACAGTACTGAATGAGTAATTGTGTAGAAATAAACAATTTGATCGCTCTCAATACTGTTTTAATTGATAAAATGTTTCTTGATTAAACTGGGATTCACTCACCAGTATTTCCCACTGACAAATATTTTTAAAACGCGTTTCAGGTAACACAATGTGACAACCAATTAGTAAAAAGCCAGCTGGAGAGCACTGAAGGCTTGGGAAAAATGTGGCTATAAAAGTTACCTAAAAGATGATGTTTTAAATTCAATAAAATAGGGTTTATCCCTATAAACGTATTGTAATAAGAAACTTGGGTTTTGCCCATGTGATTATTAATAATAAATATGGTGGTTTTACTCTGATAAACATTTCCTAACTACGGTCCTGATGTATTATCCGCTGCCAAATTAACAAGCTGATACCATCGAAACTCTGAGTTCGTGTCCGCCCGTTCCCGTGACAGATAGGGGATCGGGGGTTGCGACACACCCTATATATATATATATATATATATATATATATATATAGTGGAGGCTAGGAGTTGGCTACAAAGTCTAAATTTCCTAAAAAGTGTAAAAAGTCATAAAACACCATAATATCAACCATAAAACACAACAAAAATCCACAAATAACATAATGAAGATTACTAAAACATCATGCATGTGGGTTTTGTGTTGTGTTTTGGATGATGTGGCTCCGATTATGGAATGACAAATATTATTGTGTTTTATGTTGATTAGCATTTTGTGTTTTATATTCATAGTTCTACGATGATGTGTTTGAAAATTTTATGGACTATTTGGGTTTGAATATGGTGTTTTAGTAATTTCCATTCTATTATTTGTGGGTTTTAGGTGTGTTTTATGGCTGAAATTGTAGTGTTTTATGACTTTTTAGGAAACTTGGACTTTGTAGCCGAACCCCACCCATATAGTGGATGTGTATATATATAGTGAAGGGTTTAAATGAGAAGAATTTATTTTGTAAGAAACCAATAATAATATTTTATTTAATATTTGTATTTAATTTATTGTAAGAGTATATGGGTAAACTCACATATTTCATTAAGTTGTAGTCTTCTTTTTTAATAGCTGACTACGTTAAATTTGTAACTTATTTTTAAAATATATATATATATATATTTTCCAAAAAAATAATTTAGAGTGTAAGATAAATTACGAGACACGTAGGATAAATGTTGAGATGTGTAGGATAAAGTGTAGGATAGATTTCGTTTGAGCCTATTTTGATTCGACACCTAACAAGTGGTATCAGAGCTTCTGGTTTGGTTACACACGTAGGAGAAGGATAGAGCTGAACGAGAGGTCCATATCTGCTGTTGTCGCCGCCGTTGACATGAGTAAATTAATTTTTGATTTCCTGTGTTTTAGTGATTTTAACCATTTAAGTCCAAAATCAAACAGTTTAACGCTCCGAGTCTCTAACAATTCATTTTATAACGCTTTGAGTACTTATGTTTTAGTGGTTTTAACCAGTTGAGATCAAAATCAAAGTACAAGTGTTAAAAATGGACTAAAAAGTTATAAAATGAACGATTAGAGACTCAGGACATTAAACTTTTTGATTTTGGATTTAAATGGTTAAAACTATTAAAACATAGAGACCCAAAAGTAATTTACTCAAATAACAATACATAAGGTTTTTTCTACATTTCAATATAAATTTGAGTAAAAAGAGAGTTGCATTGAAAAAATAAAATGTTATTTGATATCTAAAAGTATAGAATAACTTTTTTTTTACGAAATACCGTATTGTACCAAACTCAAAAGCCCACCATAGGATCCAAATTTTTTCTTAGTAATATTCTTATTTCTTTAACTTTTTAGCCCAAAGTTGAGAACTCCTGGGCCGAAGTAAAACCCACGGGCACACAAGTATTTAACTGGGGCCCCAAGGAAAAAATCATATATAAATTAAACAAAAGCTAACCTTTAAATTATGGTTAAAAAGGTCAGAGGTTGTTAACCTAAATAGTTGGCCATTTGTTATTTAGTGTCAGTTGCAAATAACAAAGTTAATATAACTCTATTTTTTTTTTTTTTGTGTAGTATGGAAATACATCCACAGTAGACAAATTAATTACTCACTATTTGCTCTGTTCTATAGCTATATCTATTCTTAATTTTTTATACTGTTAATATACCTTTTCTATTGTTTATATTGATTATGTTATGGACTGAATTATTGCAAATCGGTTGTATGGGAAACTTATATACCAAATGGGCGCTCTCACACACCAGACTAGTCTTTTGGGTTGAGTTCTCTCATTTGGTATGTAACAAATTATTAACAGGTTAATGATTTCTATTTGTTTTTTTAACCGACTCACTTTTGATCGACCCATTTTTAGTGCCCTATTTTACGAAATAATTCTGTCTCCGCCACTATTTCTACCCGAACAAATTCATGCGTAGGTTGGTAGGGTAGGTATCCTTGGTCACAAACAGTGGCCAATCTAGCCAAAAAATCCATTATTATCCCAATTTATTTTTTTATTTTTTTGAGATCAGGGGTATCCTTTATATAAAAGAGAAAAAAAAAATTACACTATGAAGACGGAGTTGATGGGTAACCCTTGCTTGTATACTACCTCCGCCCCTGGTCCCATACTATACACTACAAAAAGAAATAATAAAGGGCTCGTTTGCTACTTCATACTCCAAATTTGGAAGTGTGCGTTTATAGAATATATGGTTTTTAAGGAACTTTTAGCCTTTTGGAAATGGAGTTGGGCCTGCTGGATTATTCAGCCCATAAAAAAAATGGGTTTGGTAGTTTCATAGTAAAATTGGTCTTATTGCAAGCCATATCTAGCCTTGCCTTTAGAAATGACAGCAAATCTGTAGGACGGTAAGAAAAAAAAATCAAATAAAATATGACCCTCCAATTACCAAGTTTGTGAGTTTTGATTCTCAACCTTCTCCATGTCCCCCTGTAACAGAAAAAAAAACCAATGTTTTGACATCTTTTGATGATGATACAAAAAGAAGAATCAAGAACGACACTGCCAAGAACATACTTACCCTTGGCGGAGGTAAATTTCATAATAGTTTAGGAAACTAGCAAAAGAAATGGATGATCGACGATTTTTTTTTGTTTTTGAACTAGCCTAATCTAGTCCTACTCTACTTCAACCTAAATCTGCTCCAAGCATCAAATGAGGCTAGATCCAACACTTCTTGGGTGAGTGACACGCCTTTGCCACTTTGAATTGCCAGTGGTTGTGATCGACAATTATGTATCACCGTATGAATGCAAAGTCTCTCTTTTGGGTCTATTGCCTGCCACCCTAGTTACGGGTTTTTGGGCCGACACTCATCGCAAACGACCAAAATAATAAATAAAAATAAATAAGGTTTCCAAACTTCCCAAATGTCACAATTAGCACCGTGTCAGTTTTTTCCTTTTAACTCTTCAAACTCTTAAAGTAGAAGGGTCCCAAATGCCACATCATAGTTATTTACTTGAAAAATTAGACTATGTAATAAAGTTTTAACTATAAATATTAAATTAATTTAAAAACAGATAAAAAATAAAACTATCATTTCATTAATTTAAAAGAAAACATTTAGTTAAAAAATAAAAAAGAAAAATACAATATTAATATTATTAGATTAAAAAAAAGAAATTACCAAGCGTCCTATGCATAACGTTTTGCTATTTCACCTTTCCGTGATAGCACCACGTTCAATAATATCCCAATACATTGATTGTGCGACTTTACAAAGAACTTCAAATCTTTCTTCTGTTGTTCATAAGAACTTCTTAGTTCATTATTTATTGTTGGGGTTAAACCTTTTTTTTCCAAAACAAGTATTTTGTTTGATTCTCATGTACCGGATCTTTGAAAAAATGCATAAACGATTTAGCCAACACCTCTTCTTCCTGATCAACCCATGCTTTGGCTTTCATCTTTGTAAACGTTCACTTTCTTGTGGGGGGATCTCATACTCCGGTTCTTGAACTTCTTGTGTGAGTGGCTCGATATCTTCACAACAAATTTTATTCTTGATTGCATGGTAGAAGATAATTTTCTAAATTTGGTGTTTTATAGTGTAGTCGAAATTCGTTAAATGAGCATTGAATTGGAAATTGAGATTTTTGGAAGTTACTAATTTGGGAGAACTGGTTTTCGTGAAAATGTTGTTGGAATTATGGAAATTATGGTTGTTGTCAGGATTAATCCTTGCGACTCTTTTTTCTCAAGCCAGTTTTCTTCATATTGCGAGAGTAGACACATTGAGTGTTGTGTGTTAAAAAATTGAGTTTGAAAGAGATAATAATACTGAAAATTTTGTGTTATACAAGTTGGTTTGAAACTTTTGAATGGGTTTAGATAATGTGTTATTTTAACCACTATACAGCCATTGGTTTGGTCAGAAAATCGAGAAAAAGTTTGGGGATGACTAGGTATGGTACTGAACCCGATCCGAGCGGTCGGATTTTCCTGCTATTTATCACTTTTATAGTAATTATATAGTGTTATTGCGTACTAACCCGCGAAGCCCAGCGCGTTGTAGTTTATACTACACTAGGCTGTGGGCTCGTAGAGACAACCCCTAACTGGGCCTGCCCATTGAGGTTAGGTTTTTCCCATATCTCCTATATAAGAAGGTCTCCACCTCCTTATTAGGGTATGAGATATAGGGCAACACACTTTTGTAGCTGGAAACATGGGATTCTTCCTCTACCGGCCGTCTCTACATTGCCCACGTTTCTCTTTTCTTGTTTACAGGTCTAGGATGAAGTGGAGAAGACGAGGTGTGGCCGTTCATCACCGTAGAAGTACCGACCCGTCCAGGTCCATTCTTCTTCATTGGCGTCATCCATGGGACCGAGACAATCACATCTCATTGTTTTCTCTACTCAAAACTGAAGATCTGTTCTATCGGAGCTGGTAATGCGTTGCATCGATCCAAATACTTCCAGATCCGGTATGTCGTATTTTTCCGCTAAAACTGCCTGCAATCTGAACACATGTCTGTTAGATCCATACATAGACCTTTGTGCTTTCAGATTCAAAAATTGCTTAACTTTTGTGGTAAAGATTAATTCTGCCATTGACATAATTTAAATACAAAGAAAAGAATTTGAATTTTGTCTGAAGCCTTTTCTGACGCGCATACGAAACATCGATGTGTAACTTTTCACCAAGTAAAGCATGACACATGATTGGACCTCACATAATTCGCATTAATTATATTGGATTATTTCATGGTTCAACTTTAACATCAGATCTGAACTTCCTGATACACAATTATTCTAAGCTTCACTTCAGCCGCAAAACCCTTTGTTATTTATTGCTCCTTCACGAACAGTTACAGGTCAACGTCTGTGACCTGCCACCTTTGCGCAACCGATCAATTCCGGCAGAAGCTCCTCTTCACCTGCCATTACCAGCCGACATCTTTTTTACTTACCACGCCATGTCCGGCGGACGAACCTCTTGGTCACGCCATGTCCGGCGGACGACTTTCCGGACCACACCACGTCCAGGCGAGTGAACGGAAATACACCTTTCCCTTTCAATATTACAAGGTGAAGAACCAAAGAATCGCGTTTAGGCCGGAGCCTGTAATCGAGGGTTTGGATCTTGTGTGAGAGCTTGGAGAATTGTCCTGCAAAACAGAAAACCGTTAGGCTCGCCGCAGAGATGGGAGGGCCCCTCTGTGACCACCCTCCGGCGTGAGGATAAGTATTGGTAGAGAGAGAAAGTAGAGAGAGTAAATAAGGACGAAGGTTCAGAAAATCGTACTTGACCTTGTAGTTGATGGGGTATTTATAATGGTCAACTGAGATGACATCATCCGTCCTGACGCACTTGAGTGGAGGTTCGTCCTCGGAGTTATGGGGAACGGACATGTGAGAGATGTCCGTCCCAAAGGATCATGTCCGGCCCCGGATATGTATCTTCAAGTCCCCCAGTTTGTTAAGTTCCGTAAGGGACTTAATAAAATGTTTGCATAAGCTATTTAGTCTGAATGACGTGTCGTCGTTGGAGTGGCTCTGGTCGAATGACGTGGCGCGATCTGAATGGTGCCAACGTGGCGTGGGTGACTTAAGTTACTTGATTGTTAGTCACCCACGCGTGACGGTTACGAAACCCCTTATCGGGAATCGTGAGAGCCTGCTGAGGTGACGGTTCGATTTGACCATCCCTAACCGACTTAAACTCCCTATAAAACCAATTTTTACCATTTCATTTTTACACTTTTTCATCTCATCTTCTTCTCTTGCCTGTTACCCTCTTTGTTCTCTAGTCTTCTTCTTTTTTAGAAAAGGTGCGTTTCCTTTTTGGTTTTCCGTAATATGGCTCCGGGTAAGGACAACTTATCGGAGAGTGTGAGCATTCTTACCCAACGACAGTTGGATAAGTTTGTTCGAGAGTACCGGATTCCCTTAGATCTCCATCCGACTCTTCCTTCTAAAGATGAAACCATATACCCCTTTCGACAGGGAAAGTTCCCCTTTTATACCCGTGTCTGCAATTTTGCGAATTATCGAGTCCCCTTCTCGAAGTTCTTAATTAGGGTACTCCAGTTTTTTCGGGTTCATATTTGTCAAGTGAACCCGTTCGGTCTTAGCCGTATAAATCATTTTGAAATATCCTGCCGGGCACAAGATCGGAGACCGGACTTAAATGTATTCCGGTATTTTTACGAATTTATTACCGTCGGGGACTGGTATACCTTTGCGCATCGGAATGGTATCCCTCCCCCCTCCACAGACGAACGATCTAGCTTGAAAAACTGGAAGGATAATTTCTTCTGGTTGGACGATCGTTGTCTTCCGGAGGAGATGGGGTGGCGTTTTAAGGACCAGTCGATGTCCTTTGATCTGGGGGAAGACTTCGTCTTCGACCAAGAACTGGCACGTGCCCTGATTCAGCACAAGTCCCCAATCCGTCCCCTTCACGAGCATTTTCTTTTATTGGGTCGAGTCTGTTTTCGTTGGAGCCAAGGGGATAGGGATTGGCCGGTTATTCGCAAAAAGCGTGATCGTAAGTTCCGGCCCTTTACCCCCCCCCCCCCCGGCATTTTTTCTTCACTATTTAACTAACTTGTTTTTTATTCTGAAAATGCAGGAGCCGTAATGCCTCTGAGGGACGCTCTGAAGGTTCCTAGTTTTGATGTTCTGGATTATGACTTTGATGATCAAGGAGAGGGTGAGGTTCCTCTCATGAAGCAAGTGGCCTATGCAGCCCAAGAGATCCGTCCCTTGGTTGCCCAGGACGCAGCTGAACCATCTACTGCTGAAGCTACTTCTTCTGTTCAGTCACCCATGAAGGATGCGGCTGGTTCTTCCGGATCTCAGGCTGGGAAGAAGTCTATTTTAGATGATGTGGATGATGATCCGGAGATACGTAACTTAGATGAAGCCTTACAATATCGTCCTTCTTCCGTTTCTTTGAAGAGTAAAGGCGTCACGTCTGATGTTGACCAGAAAGGTTTGGTTCGCAAAAGGAAGAACGAACCTTTGCAAATTCGTGCATCTGATCCTCTCCCTATGCCGAGGTCGAAGAAAAATAAAAGAAGTTCTTCTCATTCTAGTAGTGATGTGATGGTTGAGTTGGATGAGCATTTGACTGGTGGTAAGTTTTCGAGGGAGGAAGCCGCATTGGCTCGCTCTGCACCTACTCCCACTTTTTTCAGGTGGCTTCCTTTCTGTGAACGAGGTAGAAAGTATGGAGGTAGAGAATCCAGAGGTTACGAATAAGGGGGATGGAAAGACTCGCGGAGAACCGAAGGTGGTGACTTTTCCAGGTATGAATTTGGACTCGTCTTTGGGTCCGGACCGTTTTATTGATGATGAGGAAGACCAAGTGTCCTCTCTTCCTTCATCTTGGTTCAGACCTGAGTTGATGTCCTTCTTTCGATATGCAGATGTTTTTTCAGATGATATGGAAATTGATCCAGCGACGGCTGATGAGAAGTTCGTTCCGGATTGGGATATCCGCAATAAAGATTCGGTGATGGATGAGCTTTCCTTTTTAACATCAGCACTCCGTTAGATCATGCCAAGAGTCAAAAGATGAAAAACCAAGATCTGGGGGCCATGGTTCTGTCTAATCAAGCCCAATCTAATATTTTTGTACCGGAGCTTTACCGGAGGTGGGTCGAGGCGGAGTCGGTGAAGGAAAGTTTAGAGAAGGAGACCCTCTCTTTGAAACGTAAGATTTAGAGGACTCCGGATGTTGAGAAGAAGATTGCACAACTTACTCTGGACCTTCAAACCCAGCAGGAAAAGATTAAATCCCTGACTACTCAAAACCAATCATCTCAGGCAGCTGCTGCTTCGGCGGCGGAAGATCATGACAGAGTATCTGCGGAGTTAAAGAGTTTTGCTGAATCCTCGAAGAAGAAGGACGAGGAGCATAAGGCGGTCTTGGTGAAGATGGAAGAATCCTTTGCAAAGGCTCGCCTGGCATATGCGAATATGATGGCCGGTACGTACCTTATTTGGTCTAACTCCTTTTGTTTAATTATTTCTAACATTTTCTTCAGAGCGGGATGCACTTAAAACAGGGGAGGCTGATTTGAAAGCTCAAATCGAAGATATGAAGGGGAATCACGATGCCAAAATGGAGGAGATTAAGAAGGAGAATGCTGCTTTGAAGGCGAAGGTGGAGGATCTCCAAGCGATCAAAACTTGGCTGCTTTCGGAAGGAGCCAAGCTCCTTGCCAAGAATATACATAAAGGTCCGGAGATGACCGTGGCTGTTGCGGCTGTGAATAATGCAATGAGCGCCGTGGGCATCAACTCTGGTCTTCAACAAGGGTACTTCCACGCTCTAAAGAAAAAGACTCCCTTTGCTGAAGTGCCGCTGTTGAACCGTAATGCCGGAGAGGAGTTAAATGTCACGGTTGCCAGTTTTGATTCTCTCTCTTTCCCCGTGATCGAAGATCTTCCGAAGCTTGTTAATGAGCCACTTTCTAAAATCAAGGATGCTCTCTATTTTGCAAGCGGCGGATCTCCGAAAGAATGAGGTGGACATGTCCGGTCTCTTGGGGTATGCACCTTGGAAAGTTCATTAGTTTGTTTGACTGTTTCTTAGAAGGTGGACATGTCCGGCAACTTGGGATATGCACCTTATTTTGATTCGGAGTAAATGATGTTTTTACTGTTCTTTTGTATATGACAATTATCCTTTTATATGTAAATGGTTTTACACGATTTTCGGTTATATTGATCCGGTTACTTTTTGATGTAGTTGGTATGTTTTGCATACGTCCATGCTTTTGTGCCTACATCCTTTTTAGAACGTCCTTTTTATTGCACGGATCCGATTTTGTCTTATCTTTAGGATAATTTTTATAGATAGAAGGAAAGAATACAAACAATGCCAGTTCGTTCTTGCCTTTTAGGGTTAGAATCCCTGATTCGGCCGATGATATCTTGTGTGTTGCAAATTTTTAATGATAGAAATTTTTGGGCATTCTATTTGATCAGTCCGGAGTGTGTTCTCCGTTTCGATTCATACTTAGTAAAAACATTTAAAATAATCTGCGGGTAAAACCCTCCATAGTTCTTGGAAATATAAAATTTTTGTGCGGGAAAAACCATCCACATTACAAAGAAAATAAAGACAACGGGAGCCGTAGCTTCCGTATTACAAATTTATTTTGAAATATTATAAAATTCCTCAAAGAAAACATCACTTGAGGTGCATTCCATTCCAAGTGTGGGGAACGAGAGTTCCGTCCATTTTCATGAGTGTGTACGCACCATTCCTTCCGGCTGTTTTAACTTGGTAGGGCCCCTCCCACTTCGGAGACATCTTCCCTGTCCCTTCGACCAGGCTCGCATCATTCCTTCGCATAACATAGTCCCCTTCCTTGAACCGTACTTCCTTAACTTTTGAGTTGTAATGTTTTTCCAACTCTTTCTTATATTTTGCTTCTCGGATGGCCGCAAGTTCCCTTCTTTCTTCGGCCAGGTCAAGGTTCAGGCGGAGTTGTTGGCCGTTATTGTTTTGGCTTAGGAGCATGCGAGGAGTGGGGATACCAAATTCGGCCGGGATGACTGCTTCCGTACCGTATGTCAAACTGAAGGGAGTTTCTCTGGTGCTTGTCTTAGGCATTATTCTAAGTGCCCAGAGGACGTGTGGTAGCTCATCTGCCAAGGAGACTCCTTCCCTTCCTAGGCGCTTCTTTATACCATCCACAATGCTTCGGTTGGCCCTCTCCACTTGTCCGTTGGCTTGAGGATGGGCCACCGAAGCGAAGTTTTGCTCAATGTGCATTTTTTCGCACCAAGTTTTGAACGGTTTTTCCGCAAACTGCTTTCCATCGTCACTGACTATACAGAGCGGCATACCGTATCTGCACACTATATTTTCTCAAACGAACCTCAATACTTGGTCTCCGGTGATAGTCCGGAGAGGCTTGACTTCAATCCATTTTGTGAAGTAATCGATGGCTACCAACAAGAATCTCACTCCTCCGGTGGAAACGGGGAAAGGACCAACGATGTCAATCCCCCACTTCTGAAACGGCCAAGCCGAAGTTACAGGGACGAGGTTGTTTTTAGCTCGGTGGCTGATGGGGGCGTGCCGCTGACATTCTTCACATGCTTGTAATTCATTGACGGCACTCTGATGCATGCCTGGCCAGAAGTACCCAGCATTCATAGCTTTCGCCACAACCATCCTTGGTCCGGAGTGGATGCCACATATCCCCCAATGGATTTCTCTTATGACATAACTGGCCTCCTCCGGAGTCAGGCATTTTAGGAGCGGACCTAAGAAGGTCTTTCGGTAAAGTTTTTCGTCGTGAACTTGGTATTGTAATGCTTTCACCTTCATCTTCCGTGCCTGGGATTTATCCTCCGGAAGTATGCCATTTTTCAGATAGTCTAAGATCGGAGTCATCCATGTTTTTTCCTGGACGGAGATTGACATTACGGCTTCCGTCTGATTAATGGCCGGAGCTTGCAGAGTTTCGACTAGTACCTCTTTGGACAAGTGACAGAATGTGACTGACGCTAGCTTGCTTAAAGCGTCAGCTTTCTTATTCTTGCTCCTGGGGATATGAACCACCTTGCACGAATCAAACGTAGACATTAAACTGTTGACTTGACTCAGGTACCGAATCATGTTTTCTTCTCGTGCCTCGTACTCTCCTTTAACTTGATTGGCGACAAGTAGTGAATCAACGTGGGCTAGGACGGAGCTTGCTCCTGCCTTGGCCGCTGTTTGGAGTCCGGCTAAAAGAGCCTCATATTCGGCTTCATTGTTTGATGTGTTAAATTCAAAACATAGAGCGTACGTGTATTCTATCCCTTCCGGATCTATCAGAATTAAACCAGCTCCTGACCCCTCATTGCTAGAAGCTCCGTCTGTATACAGATTCCAAACTTTTGGGAGACTGGCCTTATCCTTGATACTTTCACCAGTGGGGACTTTCGTAAGAAAATTGGCAACTGCTTGGCCTTTTACCGGTCCTCTGGTCCGGTAGGTAATGTCGAAAGCCCTGAGCTCTATGGCCCACTTGGTGAGTCGTCCGGAGACTTCCGGCTTTCTCAGAATCTGCTGGATCTGAAGATTGGTTTGCACTTCTATGTTGAGGGCCTGAAAGTACCTTCGGAGACGTCTGGATGCATGTACTAATGCCAGTGCCAATTTCTCTATCATCGGGTACCGAGTTTCATAATCTTTTAGGATGCGGCTTACGTAGTAAACCGGTATTTGTGCTTGATTTCGGTGTACCACAAGTACTGCACTTATGGCGAAGTGAGAAGCTGAGAGATACACAGTGACGGTCTCTCCGGTGATTGGTGTGGTTAACGTGGGTAAGGACCCGAGACAAACTTTTAATTCATGAAATGCCGAATCAGCCTCTTTCGTCCATTCTATCTGACCCTTGCCGGTTCGCTTTTTTAGCACGTTCATAAAAGGAATGGTACGATCAGCTGCTTTGGAGATAAATCGGTGGAGAGCAACCAGCTTGCCATTCAAAGACTGGATTTCTTTTACCGTCTTCGGAGGTTGCATGGAGATCACAACTTGAATTTTATCCGGATGTGCTTGGATTCCTGACGGAGTTATCCATACTCCCAGGAACTTGCCTTCTTATAAGCCGAAAGAACATTTTTTAGGGTTCAGCTTGAGGTTGATACTCCGAAGCCTGGTGAAGGTTTCAAGTATGTCAACGATCATATTATCTACGGCTTCGCTCTTTATGACCAAGTCATCCACATATATTTCCAGGTTTCTCCCAATCTGCCCCTTGAATGCTTTATCCATCAACCTCTGATAAGTTGCTCCGGCGTTCTTTAATCCGAATGGCATTTTGGTATAACAGAAAAGACCTTCATTTGTTACGAATGCCGTTTTGTCCTCATCATTCAAAGCCATTTGTATCTGGTGATACCCTTTATACGCGTCCAGGAAGCATTTAAGACGAAAACTTGCCAAAGAATCTATTTTCAAATCAATCTCCGGAAGAAGATAGCAATCCTTTGGATAAGCATTGTTAAGATTAGAAAAGTCAACACACATCCTCCAAGTTCCGTCTTTCTTAGTGACCATTACTGGGTTGGAGACCCAGGTTTGGTACCGTACCTCTCTTATGATTCCTGCACCGAATAACTTGCGAACGTCTTCTGCAATGGCCTTGTGTCGGGCCGGAGCCATATTTCTCTTCCTCTGAGCAATTGGTTTTACCGAATGAGAAACTTTTAACTTATGTTCGGCCAACGATCTAGGAACTCCGACCATGTCAGAAGTTTGCCAAGCGAAGACATCGAGGGAATTGGACAACAATTTCCATAAGCGTTTCTTGGTACGTTCGGGGAGTTGGGCGCTAATAACAATCTTTTGCTCCGGAAAATGGGGATGAACGGACCACTCCTCCGTAAGGAGAGACGGTGTCACACCCCAACCAATGGCGGAAACATCGGGATGAGACGAAGTGTGAAGATTGCTAGAGACATCATAACGCTATTTGTGACAATATTTAATAAACCGATTTCATTTCATAATTCATTTGTCAACATTACAAGGAAATCAAATAACATCAAGTTCAAGGGAAATACAATACAACATAATCAAAATTGATACAACGATTAAACCTAAACGTCTATATGTGTATCTAGGCATCAACGCTACTTCATTTCATAGCATCATCATCCTCAACCTGTAACATGTTTAGAATAAAGTTCAATGCAAAAGCAAAGGCGAGTATACAAGTTTAAGCGTAAGTATAAGTATAAGTATGAAAGTTTAAAACGAATCCACATGGCAACTTAGTCTATACGAGATCAACCTAATGTGGCATGCAATATTTCTAGCCAACCTCAGTTTACGCAAGAAAGTTTAATTAATTCAACATGACCCAAGTTTAAGGGGGGCGGTGCGTTACTCCTATAGCGCTATACATGTCAAATGGAGGCTCGTGAAAGCTAATGACTAAAACATATCACATAAGTATGGTCCACGTAAGCATCAAGTATCACAACATAGTATTTATGTATAAGGATTGTTTTTGTGCATTGCATAAAGAATAAGTTTAAGTGTGTTTTTAATAATGTAACATGTTACACCCCATAAAGTGGTAAACATAAAAAGGGGGTTGCGAGTATACTCACATAATTGCTAAGTCTTCCGATTATCCAAGTATGACGAGTTGATGAGATAGGAGGACAGAACACCGATGTCACCCTATAGGGTAAACGATGGCGCAGGAGTAAACGAAATTATGATGGAGGATACATATCGGAGTTACGAAGTACGTACATATTTAACATGGTTTATGTGACAATTCTAACTTTAACTCGTTAAAAGTGTTATAGAAGTGTTGTCAAAATAATAAATAAATATTCATATTTGTTATGACGAATAATAGATATATATATACATACTAGACGGAAGCCTAATAGTTATATTTATATATTTTTTTGACGAAGGATATAATAAATGTATTTACATTTTGACGAAAAACATGATAAATGTATTTATATTTTGACGAAAATCAGGCAGAGTTTCCTCTGTTTTTGGACGATCCCGACAATCAAGGTGTCGATTAAAATTGTCAAAACTCAATCCAATAATTCCAACAATAATATAGCTTTCGTCAACAACATACTAAGTATATAGTTTCCGCTAGCTAACAGTGTGCAAGTAGATTAGCTTCGCCAAAAGCATTCAAAATACGTAACTTGTGTTATTTAACGTACAAAATATAATTTCGTTAACAAGGTATGTAGATATATAAAGTTTCATTAACAACGGTTATAAATTCGTATAAATAACGTAAAGAAATTTGCGATGATAAAAGTATACCGATCCGTGAGTTGACTGAGTTTGACCTCAGTTTGACTGAGTTGACCAGGCCAACCGAGGCTTAACCGAAAGGCCCGCTGATTATTTGACCTGTGTTGACCATAGGTTGACCAGGTTTGACCATGCAGACCGGGGTTGGCTGTGTGTTGACTGAATCAAAACCGAACCAAGTCTCGTCAACTGATCCGGAACGCGAGCTGTGAACCTGCTGTTGCCGGAACCGAACCGATCTGAACCATGACCGGGTTGACTGAAGTCAACCGGACTCGAACCCGAGACCTGAATTTGATCCGAGTTTAACTACATGACTTGAACCGAATAAATTCAAAACTCATACCTGATCCGAGACTCAAATAGGAACCGGAATAATCACAACTGACCCGAGTCCGATTGAACTCGAATCCAAATAAAGCCTGAATCTGAGTTGGGACTGAATCCAAATCAGAACTCGACCCGAACTGAACTGCATCGCGAACCTCCACCACTACGGCTGCCGTCCCTGACTTGACCCGAACTGAACTGTCGCCGCCGCCTTTTTCTCTCTCGTCTCGTCTCGTCTCGTCTCGTCTCGTCTCGTCTCTCTCTCTCTCTTCTCTGTTCTCGGTCGTCGCGCCGTCGTGTGCCACCGGAGAAGGAGAGTGGAGGAGTGGGTGGTGTTTGGCGGAATGAACGGAGCTCCAGTCGAAAACCGGTTCCGATGTATGATGTTCTTAGAGGAGAGAAAGAGTAGGGAAAGGTGAAGTGGTGAGAGTCTGCGTGTTTGAAGTATAGCTCGAGAGAGGGAGAGGTGTTGCCGGAAAAACGGCCGACGCCGGAGTCGCGAGAGAAAGGGGGTGCGGCTGCATCTTTTTTTTTAGGATTAGGATTTTAGGGCAAGTTATGTTCTCAGATGTTTGTTGTTAGTAAGAGGATTTATAACATAAAGTTACACATTGGCCCCTACAGTTTAATGCATGGTGCAATTGAAGGTGTCTCTTTTTTTTGAGTATTTTAAATAGGTAACTTAACTTGGTTATGTTTGATTTTATATAACTAACTAGGTTATCTAAATAACCTTTAAATTAATTAAATTACTTAATTAATTACTATATTGATTTTTTTTAACAAAAAGAATAATTAATTACACAGATGATTAACCCTATAAAATCTTTCGACGGTTATTTAATTCGCGAAAAAAATTTCCGTTGGTTCAAAGTTAGGATTCTAATTTCAAAATAGTCGGATTTTGGGAACCATTTTGACGGATGTTACAGACGGGGGTTGCGTGCAATTACCTTCGCTTTGTCGGATCTCTGCTACACACATGGCGGATTCGGAAAGCAAGATTGCCACCCCAGCTTCGGTGGGAAATTTTAGAGACCCATGAATGGTAGAACTGATGATTCCGAAGGCACACATTCCCGGTCTTCCTAGTATAACATTGTGTACGGACTTAGCTTTGACCACTAAATATGTCAAGTTGACAGTTCTGACCAGGCTTCCAGTCCCCAACGTTGTTGGTAGAGTGATTTGCCCAATCGGCTGGACCACCTCTCCGGAGAAACTCACCAACGGAATAGAGACTTGTATCAGTTTTGCTTTGGTTTGCGGGGCTAATTGTTGGAAACACTGCTGGTACATGATCTCGGTGGCACTTCCGCTATCAACATAAACCCTCCGGACCTTGTGCCCTGCTATTATCGCAGACACTATGATTGGTCCGTCTTTGATTTCTCCGGAGGTAATTGGAGGGAAAGCGATTGGCTGTTGCATCCAAACGGCCATGTGATGATTGGTCCGTTTTATACCCTGGTTTTCAGCTTTCCTGATCATGCAGATTGCTGGTTGGTTATTCGGATTATCTGCCGAATTTCCCGAAGATTTTCGTTCCTTTACTTCCTTCACCAGATGTGACAATTTGCCCGACCGAACTGCCTTTTCTATCTCCTGCTTTAAGGACCAACAATCGTTCGTGTTGTGGCCTCATGCATGGTGATAGTCACAATACTTTTTGGAATTCTTATCCCCCGGATTTCGGAGTTTCGGTGGTGCTGGAAAATTTGCTCCCTCGGCACTAAGGATCTCACTAGGAGTTTTGGAGAGGTCTGACAAGTTATAAAAATGAGATCCGGTATTCCTTCCGCGTTGAGGCCGATCATTTATGTTGTAAGGGTGAGATCGTCCTCTACTTCCGGAGGGAGTTTTATCAAATACGAAACCACCATTTTTCTTCCAGGAGGACATCTTCTGATCTGATTTCGAAGTCGGGTTACACGCATTTTTTCCACGGGCGAAAGCTATGGCTCGCTCCATGAGTACTTCCATTGTTTTCCGGAGATTTTCATGTAACTTTTCGACCAACTGGTTGTTCTGGACACCGTGACAGAATCCGGAGATCCTTAATTAGTCTACGACCCCACTGATCTGCATGCTTTCTCGATTGAACCGATCAATGAAACTATCCAAAGATTCACCATCTTTCCTTCGGATGTTGTGTACTTCGGTGATTTATTTGGAGTAGTGCCTTTGTTGGCTAAAGTTCTGGAGGAATAGCCTTCGGAATTCTTCAAAATCGTTGATCTCTCCTTCATTCAACGCGTCAAACCACACCCGAGTAGCCCCGATTAGTGTTTGTGCGAACATGAAGCACCATGCCGGCATCGGCCACTGTTCCACACGTGCAGCCGCGTCGAAGTCAAACATGTGATCGACCGGATCAGTTGTACCATCATATTTCTTTACTGTGGTTGGCTTTTTGAGCTTCGGAGGGAGCTTGGCGTGTGTAATGCGGGCACTGAATTTGGACTTAGCAATCATGGAAACCGGATGATAGGGCTTGGTGAGTTCCGGATCGTTAACTACTTCCATTTGCGTTTCATTTCGTATTGCCATTGCTGGGGATGGTCCGGAAGAACCCTGCACGTATCCATTATAAGTTTCCGAAGTAACTACTGTGGAGAAAGTAGGAGAAGTGAAAATCGTAGGACCCATAGTCCTTACCGGAGTTTCATCATGAAAGAGCCTGGTTCGTAAACCGAGGATCTGTTCATCTCTAGCCTGTTGGGCCTTTAATCTTCGTAGAAGACTTGCATTTTTGGAAAGAAATTCCGCATCGAATTCTGATGCTTGCGAAATGGGAATCATTATGAATGGCAGAGTTGTTCCTGGTCCCGAGTTTAAAGGAGCTGAAACGGTGGAAACAGTGCTTGCCGGTGCTGTAGTTTGCGTACTAACAGCCATGGATCCCGGATTCACAGAACCCGAGGCCGCCATAGATCAGTTCGTTGCTCAAGAAATTCACCAAAGTGAAGGACTGTGAGCTGTGAAATCGGATGGCGCCAATTGAAGAACCAAAGAATCGCGTTTAGGCCGGAGCCTGTAATCGAGGGTTTGGATCTTGTGTGAGAGCTTGGAGAATTTTCCTGCAAAACAGAAAACCGTTAGGCTCGCCGCAGAGATGGGAGGGCCCCTCTGCGACCACCCTCCGGCGTGAGGATAAGTATTGGTAGAGAGAGAAAGTAGAGAGAGAAAATAAGGACGAAGGTTCAGAAAATCGTACTTGGCCTTGTACTTGATGGGGTATTTATAATGGTCAACTGAGATGACATCATCCGTCCTGACGCACTTGAGTGGAGGTTCGTCCTCGGAGTTATGGGGAACGGACATGTGAGAGATGTTCGTCCCCGGATATGTATCTTCACAAGGAAGCTTTTTAAACTCGCCAGTGGATGGCTCACACGCGCATGCTCATGTGAACCATCTTGTTACGCCATCTACAGCCGACCTCTGACTCATTCCGCCATCTAAGGCCTTGACCGTCCTCGTTCCACACCCGTGTGTGCCACCCGCCTTCGCGTCACCGGCGTGTATACGCACCCGCCATTGACAACCCTGTTACATTCTTCACCGGCGTGTGTCCCCTTTCACCGCCACCCGCAACACATCCCGGCTACCTCCAGTGGATCACTTATACATTCCCGCTCCCTCAGGCAGTTTACCGTCACGCTCCGCTCTACTCCAGCAGATGACCAGGTCATCCCGCCCACCTCTGGCAGACGACCATCTCCCTTCCGCCACCTCATGTGGACTACCAACACATCCTACTACCATTTGAGCTGGTAAAAACCAGGCACGTTCAAGGTACCAACGACATTCTGAACGCAGTCCGGAATACCCTCCAATGCGCTACTCTGGCAAATCGTCATCTCAGAAGGCCACCATCATGCATAAGCGTGGTTACAACCGGTGTTGCCAACTGCCAAGGCAACAATACACATCCGCCTAACAACTGTTGTTGATAGCGTTCTCATTCGCAATGTCGGATTATGTTTTGCATATCTATGAAGCCAGTTAACTCTTGCACCCAAATGGTTACTTTTAAGCACTCATTGTTGGTATACATTACCATAGATTGGTGGACAAGCTCCGATTCCCGCCGGAGAAGTTCCGCCACTTACATGAACGCTGGTCCACCATGTTACTAATCAATCTTCTAAATAATCCACCTGCGGGCGTCATCCTGCCTGACCGGCGTTGCACCTCTGCTACCTGGAATCAACCACGGGTGGCCATTCCCCTTTCGGTACCGCCTTGTGGTTCCCTATAAATCACTGTAAAAACAAATCTCATTACCATTCACAATGCCTTATAAATAACTTAGATTTACATCACTATTGAAGAAGTCAAAATAACCATTATGGCATGAGGTAATATTTGGTGGTAAACAATACATGCCAGCTAAATTAATGGTTTTTTACTTTAATGAAAAATTTATCATCTAACATTTCGTAGGCCACGTAGATGGTTCATAGCAACATTTTATAACTAAATATATGTATATCATAAGAAATATGATGATGGGTGGTGCATTTAAGCCACAATATACCATCACATGCGCCATGCACCATTTACTTGCGCTACTTCTTCTTTTTAAAGAAGATTTATTTTGAGGGGTGACCTACAACACACGTAGCGGAGTACAAGATCACACCCGCGTAATACAACTTCTGACCTTCACGGTCCTAGCTTGATTAAAACCAACAGCAGATGATTCATGGTCGTGTCGCCTGTAGTATATAATTTCTTTAACCGTCGGTCTTCGTGTCGCCTTTGCGCCACTTGCCCTTCACATGCTTTCTCGCTGAGACCATTCTTAATTCATAAGCTAATTGTGGACGTGATAGATCTATTAATGCAAATATATAATTCAGAGATATGTCATCGATGCAATTACTAACTTACAGTTATTGATAGAAATCACATATTGATTATACTCGTCTTACGGTCCATTGTTAATACGGTATAAAGTTCACGATACGTATGTGTTCGGGGTTTCATCTCCACACAAAATACCTTTGTATAAATATGGATGAAGCTCCAAATCAATGATCTTACCCGAACCGTTATCGGCGGTCTCTGTTTTCCCCGCCACTTTCGCGCAACTAGCTTTGGCGGAAGATTTTATTCACCCTGGAACGTTTCCAACGGACATTTTATCCACCTTCGCCGCTTCCGGCCGATTGCTTAATCACTCCGCTGTCACGGCCCCAGCCCCGGTTTGACCCGGTCTAGAGCCGCGGGACAGGAACCCGTGGTATTTAATTGATGCGACAGCGGAAGATTTTAACAGGATCTTTTTACAAACTTGAAATTCCCGATTATTTTATTTCATAATTCGGGATAAACCCCGGTAGTTTCAATAAAGTGATTTCACTGGGAAATCCTTATTTTTACAAAACATGTTTCTTTATTTATATTGAGCCACTTGCTTAAGCTTGTAGTGCTTCACGACACTTTTCCTGGATCACAACAGATCACCTGAAACATGTTTGAAAAAGGTTTTGTCAGCGGGGAAATACTGGTGAATCATTCTTTTTATTAAAAACGACGCATTGTTATAATTTACAGTATTAAGAGCGATTACAATGTTTATATATATCAACCATCTACCCACGGTATTTGTCACTCGACCACCTATTGGCTATCTCGTTGTCCAATGGTGTCTGTGACTATGGTCATATCATCCCTTGGCTAACTCGTTGTCCAATGGTGACGGTTATCAAGTATTGTATACAAAACCCCACATACAGATTTTGTAAAGTACTTTGATAAAAAGAGAATGACTCACATTGCAGATTTATATGGGCAGAGTTTAGCCTACTGATAAGCCTGATAACCTAATTTAAACAACAATGCACACGAACTAGGTCAGTAACTAATACAACATTTACGATAACTCAAGAGATTAAACCCTCACGACGAATGACAAAGTGAAATACTTAAACATCCATCGAATTCACGATGAATGACAAAGTATAAACCTAATTTGAGCAGCACTTAAACATTCATCGGATAGTTTCAATCGATCGGACATTGAATCGTATTAGCGATCGAGTTATTACCCTGTTACTGCGGCAGTGTTTCGTGATTGTGTGTGTTTTGGTAGTAAATAAACAATAACTCAGCATACGAATTGAGTTTTTACGTCGAACCGAAGCCAGAAATCAAGTGCCAAACTCCCTTATTTATATCTGAAAAACTGACTCCCTCGCGTGGCGCGAGGGGTCGTCGCGTGGCGCGAGGGGTACTACCCTACCATAGGGTAGCCCCGTGTCTTGGTAGGCTTGCTGAGTTGGTCGTTCGTTAAATTTTGAATTACACGTAAAACTGTCTAGATAATATCAACTAGGATTTACCCCCCCCCCCTGAGTTTTAGGGGCCCTGATCCTAATTCCGATTGTTCTGAAAATTTTAGGGGTCATGCAGGATTACTTGGGAGTCTCAATTAGGGTTTTCTATTGGGCAAATAAAATAATAAATAGGACTTTTGATGAGAGTTGTTACATCCTCCCCACCTTAATAAAAATCTCATCCTCGAGATTCGCTGGAATAATTGAGGATATTTTCACTTCATTTCCGATTCCAGCTCCCAAGTGTATTCGGGTCCTCTTTTCGAATCCCACTTGACTTTGACTAGTACTAATCGCTTGTGCTTGAGAGACTTGATCTTTCGGTCTTCTATTTGAAGTGGTTTCTCTACGAATTTTAACTTTTCATTTACCTCTATGTCCTGAAGAGGTACTACCAGTGATTCGTCCGATAGACATTTCTTGAGATTGGATACATGAAATACGTCATGTACCCCAGCTAATTCTTCTGGTAGTTGTAAGCGATAGGCAACTGGTCCTATACGTTGGGTTACTGAAAATGGTCCTACGTATCGTGGACTTAGCTTTCCTTTCTTACCGAACCGTACTACTCCTTTCCAAGGAGAAACTTTCAAAAGTACCTTATTTCCGACTTGAAATTCCAGTGGCTTACGTCGATTATCGGCATAACTCTTCTAGCGATCTCGAGCAGTCTTCAGTCGTTCCTTGATCTGAGTGATCTTGTCGGTAGTTTCTTGTACAATTTCAGGACCTGATAATTGACTTTCTCCTATTTCTGCCCAGCAAACTGGAGTTTTGCACTTTCTTCCATACAGTGCTTCAAATGGGGCAGCTTCAATGCTTGTATGATAACTATTGTTATAGGAGAATTCGATCAAAGGTAGGTGATCATCCCAGTTTCCACCAAAATCTATCACACATGCTCGGAGCATCTCTTCCAGGGTCTGTATCGTCCTTTCACTTTGTCCGTCTGTTTGAGGATGATATGCTGTACTTAAATTTAGTCGGGTTCCCATTGCTTCCTGGAAACTTGTCCAGAAATGGGAAGTGAAACGACTATCCCTATCCGATACAATGGAGAGTGGAACTCCATGTAAGGATACTACTTTGTCTACATACAACTTGGCTAACCTTTCCATGCTAAAGGTTTCCTTCATGGGTTGAAAATGAGCTGATTTAGTTAATCGATCCACAATTACCCAAATCGCATCATTCCCTTTTCTGGTTTTGGGTAGCTTAGTAACAAAGTCCATTGTTATGAGCTCCCATTTCCATACAGGCATTTCTAATTGTTGAAGTAGACCCGAAGGTTTCTGGTGTTCTGCCTTAACTTGTGAACAAGTAAGACACTTAGAAACATATCTAGCTATGTCCTTTTTCATTCCTTTCCACCAGAAATTATTCTTTAAATCTTGGTACATTTTATTGTTTCCTGGATGCATGGTATACCTAGATTTATGGGCTTCCTCTAAAATCTTATTTCTTAAATCTCCTTGCTTAGGTACCCAAATCCTTCTTTTGTGGAATCTCCAAATTCCATCCACTCCTCGCTCTAATTCCTTTATTCGCCCCTTCATTCCTTCAGCATCATCATAGATTGCTGTTTCCTGAATGTTCTTTAATTGTTCCATTAAATCTAACTGTAGATTTAATCTAAGAGCACGAATTCGTCGTTGTTTCTCATGATACTTACGACTTAAGACATCTGCAACTACGTTTGCCTTTCCTTCGTGATATTGGATATCACAGTCGTAGTCACTTACGATTTCCATCCATCTTCTTTGTCTCATGTTTAATTCTTTTTGCCCAAATATGTACCTTAAACTTTTATGATCCGTATAGACAGTATACTTACTTCCATACAGATAATGTCTCCAAATCTTAAGGGCAAAAATTATGGCTCCTAACTCTAAGTCATGAGTCGTATAGTTTTCCTCGTGCTTTTTCAATTGCCTTGAGGCATATGCAATTACCTTTTTGCGTTGCATTAGCACACATCCTAATCCTAGTTTTGAAGCATCACAGTATACTTCAAAATCTTCAATCCCTTCTGGCAAGGCTAGGATTGGGGCATTTGTTAACTTTTGCTTTAAAATTTTAAACGCCTCTTCTTGCCTAGGTCCCCATTCAAACTTAACTGCTTTACAAGTTAGCTTAGTTAATGGTACAACTATCTTGGAAAAATCCTTAATAAAGCGCCTATAGTATCCAGCTAATCCTAAAAAACTTCTAATTTCCATAGCTGATTGTGGAACCTTCTACTTGGTGATTGCTTCTATTTTAGAGGGATCTACGTGAATACCTTCGTGGTTCACCATGTGTCCTAAAAATTGCACTTCCTGTAGCCAAAATTCACACTTCGAGAATTTGGCGTAAAGCTTTTCTTTTCTTAACAAAGTTAAGAGTATATGCAAATGCTCACAATGTTCCTCCTGACTTTTGGAATAAATAAGTATATCGTCGATGAAGACAATTACAAATTTATCCAAATACGGTTTACAGATTCTATTCATCATGTCCATGAATGTCGCAGGTGCATTTGTTAGTCCGAAGGGCATGACTGTAAACTCGTAATGACCATACCTAGTTCTGAAAGCAGTTTTAGGTATGTCATCTTCTTGTACTTTCAATTGATGGTATCCGGAGCGTAAGTCGATCTTAGAAAAGTATCTAGCTCCTTGAAGTTGATCAAAGAGGTCATCAATCCTAGGTAATGGGTATCGATTCTTAATTGTAACCTTATTCAATTCTCTATAATCAATACACATTCTCATTGACCCATCTTTCTTTTTTACAAACAACACTGGTGCTCCCCATGGGGATGAACTAGGTTGTATAAAACCTTTACTTAGTAATTCATCTAATTGCATTTTCAGTTCTAGCATTTCTGTGGGTGCTAACCGATAAGGTGCCTTGGCTATTGGTGTAATTCCAGGAATTAGATGAATCCTAAATTCTACTTCCCTATTTGGTGGTAATCCCGGTAGTTCTTCGGGGAATACATCTGGGTATTCTGCTACTACAGGAATTTCCTTAAGTTCCGTTCTCTTTGTGTTAATGATTACTGAAATCATATACACCGTTGCCTGTTTTCGTGAATAACTGGCCAACTTTATTACTGAAATAAATTTCAGTGGCTTTCGTGGCTTATCTCCTGTAATTGAAATTATCTCTCCTGTGGGGGTACGAATTTCTATGGAATTTTTGTCACAAAGGATTCGAGCATGGTTGGCTACTAACCAATCCATTCCTAACACGATATCGAATCCGGCTAAATTCATAGGTAACAAGTTTGCAGAAAATTTATGACTTAAGAGTTCGATCTTTCCTTCTCGCAAAACCTTATCTATGTTAACAGAATTTCCATCTACCGTTTCGATTGTAAAAATCTGCCTAAGGTTGGTCAAAGGTAAATTAAGAGCTTGGCAGAATGAAGTATTGATAAAACTTTGGTTTGCACCAGAGTCAAATAATACTTTTGCATACACGTTGTGAACTAGGAACGTACCAGCTATCACATCTGGAATGAGTTCTGCTTCTTGAGCGGTCAGCTGGAATGCTCTTGCATTCTTCTTAGTAGCTCCGTCGGCAATCTTGGCTTTGTTGTCTGCTGGTTTGACCAATTTGGGGCATTCGGGTCTGAAATGCCCAGCTTCTCCACAGTTATAGCAGATCCTGGTCTTCTTTCTACAATCTTCCTCACGATGTCCTACAACCTTGCAAAAGTTGCAGGTTTCATTGCATTTTCCAAAATGTTTATTTCTGCAATTCTTGCAGAAAGGCGGAGTGGAAGATTGCCTGGTTCCTCTCTTCTTGAATTTGCTATTATTACCCACATGAAATCCTTGGGTAATTTTCTGAGCCAATTCCTTCTTCTGGTTTTCATCTCTTGTGCGTACCAGCTCGTCAGTTAGGGTATTTGCTAATTCTACCGCATCGTCAATAGTGCGAGGTCTCGCAGCTTTAATGATATTACGGATTTCGCCAATCAATCCCCAAATATAGCGAGAAATGAGTACCGGTTCTGGCGAAGCCAGCGTTGGTACCACTCTTGCATACTCGAAGAATGTCGAAGTATACCCTCGACAATCTACACCCATCATTCGATGGTTCAGGAACTTATTTGCCATTTGTTCCTTTTCATATTCGGGACAAAATTTTCTTTCCATTAGCTGCTTAAATTCTTCCCAACTCATGGCATAGGCCATATTTCTTCCTTTGGCTTGAAGTACCGTATTCCACCATTCTAGCGCTCCTTCATTTAAAAAAATGTGACGCGTACATAACCTTGTCTTCCTCAGCGCATTTACTTATCATAATTACTGCCTCGGTTTTCTCCAACCAACGCAATGTTGCAATTGCCCCTTCATTGCCTGCAAATTCCGCTGGTTTACAAGCAAGAAATTCCTTGTAAGTGCAACCAGGCGTTGCAGCTTTCATTTTCTTAGGGAGTGGGGCATGCCGTGGATCATTATCGTCATTAATATGATTGCCGCCTCCGTTTACGCTATTACTGAAATTATCTTCTTGAGTACGTTTGCTCGGAATAATTTGTTGAGGTTCAACAGGTTTCTTGGCAGCAGTAAGGATTGCTGGAATAGCATTGGCTATTCCTTGAGCAACGATATTCTCGATATCTTCCCTAGTCATAAATTGATCTTCCTGATTTTGCTCAGATTGATTAACTTCGTTAACTGATTCATTATTAGCAGGTTCCATCTGGTAATTAATATATATAAATTATTAGCATAAAATAAATAATAGATATATGCAAACAATCACACAATACAACACACATATAGCCAAAATTGTCAATTTCTTGACGTCCATTTCTTTTATATTATATTAGGCATCCGTACACACTGTTATCTTACACAAGTTTTATTTTTAGTTATTTTACATAGTCATATTTTATTATTATACAATCACAGTTTCACAACCACACTATTTCTCGTCAGCTGGCCCTCAGAAACGACGTTCCCTCTCGTCGTATTTCCAGGAGATTTGTTCTCCTACCTCCCGAATCCTATTCCCTGCATTCACCAG
Source organism: Helianthus tuberosus (assembly GCA_030545235.1). Taxonomy (NCBI): domain Eukaryota; kingdom Viridiplantae; phylum Streptophyta; class Magnoliopsida; order Asterales; family Asteraceae; genus Helianthus; species Helianthus tuberosus. The sequence continues at coordinate 127,707,452 of CM060432.1, read as the reverse complement.
TTCCTCGCCAAAGTGGCGGAGTTCAGCTAAATTTTCATTACTCATTGGTGGGTTTGGTATAGGTTCTGGGTCGAACTGAGGGAAAAAGGTATAAGGGTTATTGAGGAGGTTTTGAAACTGCCAGTCGTTAGTCCACCACTGGTCCATTTCTCCTAAAGGTTGGGTATGGATCAAAGGTTCTGGGATAGCTGGTTCCAAATTTATTGGAAGTTTGATTTCGGCAGAATAAGGGAAGGGGTTATTATTGATAGGCCTGAGAATATCACAGCTTGCCAATACGCGATCCAATTCCTCCTGTAATGGCAACTCCTCGACTTGCTTAGAACTTTCCCCAAATTCCATTTCTACTTGCCTAGTATTTTCCTCAATCTCGATTCCTTTTCCTTTATCAATGGGATTTTCTATTTTGGAACTTTCCTAGTCGCTGGTTTCCTCCTGCGTACACGTCTCCAGCCTACAAATCTTCTCCGTTTCTTGGGTTTTGATTTCTCCGGAGGTAGAGCTCGAAATTCCATAGGTTCCTCCACATCAGGTAAGTAACCAGTAAAGTCTCTGGAAACTTCCACTTTCACCGGATAGAGATTGAGATTCTGAAGGGCTTCAGATAACTCATTCATGCTGTTTAGCATATATGCAAAAATGCACACAAAATGCTAAGTTAAAATATAATAAAATTTCACAGATAAACATTCAAGTATTATTGCATACCGTGTGACAAATTTTAATACAAAGGACAACTGAAAATTAAAACATACTAGGGTTTATTGTAAACTTATTTATTTACTGGGTAAAATTTTCTTTAGAGTTTCTGGCTCGTAGATGGTATGGGTGCTAATACTGGGTCAGGGTATTTAAACTTTTGCATTTACTGCTACAGTAGCTAACATATAGAGATCTGTCCATTTTTCATCTAATTCGTCTTCCCAAGGTGGGTTATTGCCTATTTCCTGTGTCTCCTTAGGCATCTTTACTTATTTTGGTTGTGGCTTCTTTATTTTCTCTTGAATTTTCCTAATAATAAAACTTCTTTTATTAGGAGAAAGTGGGTTCTCATATTGTGCTTTACGAATAAATATTCCTTCCTCAGTATTTGCTGAGTGTTTTAAGGATGAAGTTCCTTTTTCTTTCGGTACAGTATCTAATTTATGATAGATGTCCGAAAGTCTTTGTTTACCCATACTGTAAACAAATATTCAAATAATAAAACACGTAATCACAGAATGGCAGTCAGTAAAAATTAAGTATTTTCTAAATACTTAATTGGCTTAAATCAGTGGCTCTGATACCACATTTTCCTGTCACGGCCCCAGCCCCGGTTTGACCTGGTCTAGAGCCGCGGGACAGAAACCCGTGGTATTTAATTGATGCGACAGCGGAAGATTTTAACAGGATCTTTTTACAAACTTGAAATGCCCGATTATTTTATTTAATAATTCGGGATAAACCCCGGTAGTTTACAATAAAGTGATTTCACTGGGAAATCCTTATTTTTACAAAACACGTTTCTTTATTTATATTGAGCCACTTGCTTAAGCTTGTAGTGCTTCGCGGCACTTTTCCTGGATCACAACAGATCACCTGAAACATGTTTGAAAAAGGTTTTGTCAGCGGGGAAATACTGGTGAATCATTCTTTTTACTAAAAACGACGCATTGTTATAATTTACAGTATTAAGAGCGATTACAATGTTTATATATATCAACCATCTACCCACGGTATTTGTCACTCGACCACCTATTGGCTATCTCGTTATCCAATGGTTTCTGTGACTATGGTCATATCATCCCTTGGCTAACTCGTTGTCCAATGGTGACGGTTATCAAGTATTGTATACAAAACCCCACATACCGGCTGTAATTTGGAGATTTACAAAAACTTAATCTCTGTAATTATAACTTTGAAAACAAAGATGATTTTGTAAAGTACTTTGATAAAAAGAGAATGACTCACATTGCAAATTTATATGCGCAGAGTTTAGCCTACTGATAAGCCTGATAACCTAATTTAAACAACAATGCACACGAACTAGGTCAGTAACTAATACAGCATTTACGATAACTCACGAGATTAAACCCTCACGACGAATGACAAAGTGCAATACTTAAACATCCATCGAATTCACGACGAATGACAAAGTATAAACCCAATTTGAGCAGCACTTAAACATTCATCAGATAGTCTCAATCGATCGGACATTGAATCGTATTAGCGATCGAGTTATTACCCTGTTACTGCGGCAGCGTTTCGTGATTGTGTGTGTTTTGGTAGTAAATAGACAATAACTCAGCGTACGAATTGAGTTTTTACGTCGAACCGAAGCCAGAAATCAAGTGCCAAACTCCCTTATTTATATCTGAAAAACCGACTCCCTCGCGTGGCGCGAGGGGTCGTCGCGTGGCGCGAGGGGTACTACCCTACCATAGGGTAGCCCCGTGTCTTAGTAGGCTTGCTGAGTTGGTCGTTCGTTAAATTTCGAATTACACGTAAAACTGTCTAGATAATATCAACTAAGATTTACCTCCCCTGAGTTTTAGGGGCCCTGATCATAATTCCGATTGTTCTGAAAATTTTAGGGGTCATGCAGGATTACTTGGGGGTCTCAATTAGGGTTTTCTATTGGGCAAATAAAATAATAAATAAGACTTTTGATGAGAGTTGTTACATCCACCACCTATGGCGGATGCTTCGGGTCACCACGTTACCCCCGGCGAACACTTTCATCCATTCCGCCACCTCCGGTGGATACTCTCGGTTCACTCGAGCCACCTTAGCAAATGTTTTTGTCCATCCTGCAATCAGGCGGTCGCTTTTCACCCACCTACGCCTCTGGCGGTGGCTTTCATTCTACCCGTCACTTCGTCGGATTTTTTTCGTTCACTCCTACCTTCTATGGCGGATACTTTCCTTGCTCGTGCCGTCTCCGGTGAGCACCGTCCTAAGTCACGACTTTGGTCATGCTTATAAATTTATTTTAATATACAACAAAACACGAGAGTACCTGTTGCAAATTCTCAGCTGTCATGCAGAAAGATATACCTTCCAACCTTCTTGCCTATTATTATAAATAGGGTTGTGGCGCATTTAGTCACGCCACCGCTGTAGCGCCTACGTCGCCACTCATCCACCCGTGTATGTCGCACATACACCGGCGTGTTGCTTTAATTCGTTTTACTAGAGCTTTTAACAGAACCAGGTCACTTATAATGGTTCAATACTTTCCTCTGTATACTACACTACCTTTTACATGTGCCGAGGCTTTGTAGCACGAGACCGTACAACCACTATTGCACCACTTTTACACATATATGAGCATGTATTCATCTAACTAAGACTAGGAGGTGTCAGGTAACCTCCCCAACATCGACATCATCTCCCACATCATGGACATGCATTTACGTTAACTAACATGAGCCGGTACTTGAAATTTGGTGGCATAGATAACCTCTACCATTACAAAGAGCATACGTAAATCATTTTCTTCAAAATGATCGAAGCTGCATAAATATTATTGTCGTAGTACAATACCGCCGTGGGCAAGATATGTTAAAAAAACAACCAAGCTCGATCATTTCGACTTGTACATAAAGTAGTCCTTGTCTAAGTAGGACGTGTTTTGGCAAACCTTATGTATACACACAAATAATGCAATTTTCTCCCCTGTTATCTCAATGTTACTAATGTTTATTTAAGTAGCAATAGACCGGGAGACTAGCACATCGGGCTAATCAATCACGCCCCAGCTACAATTAAGTCTTAAAAGCTGACACTTTGTAAAACCTAGCGGCACATCGGTGGGAATTGGCATCCTCAAACTAGAAGATCTTCCTAATAATGTTCTCGCTGTCTCTATCATGACACATCGAGCACATGATTCTCTTGCTAACATTATCTAGCAACATCGAAATAAGGGACGAGGACAATGTAACACTACAAACACTACAGAGCGTAGTCACCGAGACCAAAGGCCTTGGTTCGGACATTCGATTTACACACCTGAAAACCCTTCTTCAACACCGGGATTTCGGTTGGACAACTTCTTGTCAAACCTTCCTACTTATAAGGTGTTTCTTGTCGCCATTTACGCCTTCACCAAGCTATACTTTGGTAAGGATATACCTAAGCTGGAGTTCATTATACATATTTAGGAACGCAATTCCAGTTACAATTCTTGTTTATTTTTTATTTAGTGGCGCAACGCACCTTCATTTGTTCAAACGCGCCTCGCATCTCATTGCATGCCCTTGGTTCACTTGACTATATACATATATCTCTATATGATGGTCCGTATATACTACATGTTTACTTGCCGATTTCCTTTTATTACCTATTAAGTTCAAAGCTACTAACATACTTTAGCAGCCTTGAACTGGGGGACTAGCAGGGTATAGCGCCATTATGCCTTAAAAGTGACCATCTCCTCTCAGGCTGCCCATTAAGGTTATATCCACTGTACATCATCCCGCATCAGTTCTTATATAATGTGGGTGTCTTGATACGCCAGACGATATTTATACTTATCACATCATTTGGCCTACAACTATACCACTCGACACAACATATGCAATTGGGTAGTCAAGACAAACGCACGACAAAACCAAGATACTTGATTATCTGAATGAGTATTCCACACGCCATGCGACAGGAAAAATACTTATTCAGATGTGTATTCTCCACGCCAATATGTGGCATGGATAACAGAAAACCCTCACGCCATAGTCGGCGAGGTAATTTAAACAGACATGCCACCTACTATAAGTGTTTCCAACGCCAATGCGCGTTCGGGCAAAGCACATAGTAGCTTACATAAAGTGCTCATTCACGCCTAGCGAGTATAAAGCATTTTATTATCTCAATAAGTGCTCATTCACGCCTAGCCGTATAAGGCATTTTATTATATCAATGAGTGTTCACTCACGCCAAGAGCGTAGAAAGCACTTTTGTTATTCAAGTGTTCATTAATGCCACGCGCATTATAAAACGCTCTCGGATATCTACAAGTGTTCATATAAACATTTGTAAACACAACATACCATCGCATTTAAACTGCATATTATGGTACAAAATATTACCACCGCAATTGAACTGCATATCACGGTAAAAAACAACTCTGACACAAAATATTTTTCATAATAACAAAGTCAGATGATCAAATTATACAGCGGTAAGAGTGGGCATCTTGGTAATAGATGTATTCAACCACTACTACTCCAGTGGGTATCTTGGTAATAGATGCACAACCACTGATGAAAAACCAAGTACTTGTCCCACAATTATAAAAAACATTGTGGGGAACATAAATAACGCTCTAAGCACCCTTCCGAGGTCACTGAGCATAGCAAGCACTTCTGCAGGGGTGCATTGTATATCATTCTTTCCGACTGCAACGATAATTGCTATAACCGGATCATCAATAACAACGACTGGTACAACCACCAGTATTTTCACATTCGTCTAAGGTGGCATAACATCCGTATATGCGTCTATGACCACCAACGGCTGCAAATTACGACAATGGGGATCCCGGTGACACAGACGCGTGGTAGGGATCCCGTCACATCGACATCAACTCTTTCAATGGGTTGAACGCCGTTAGCGCACCATATGCTAACCAACAAAAGTCACATCAAAAGGTGAATATTTTATAGTAGTCCACATGACTATGGGCGCACCGCTAAAGCAGGGCCACACCTGACAAAATCATCCAAAGGCGAGGCACTTAACCGCTAAAACTCAGCCTGTTCCAAGACTCATGCATGAGACCTAATCACGTACGCACAACCTGGACAAGCTCATGGTAATGCGCCAGTACAAATGGCAACTGCCTACAACCAATCAGTGTGCGTCAGGTTTGCCCAACCAATTTCCACGATGAACAATCGTATACTACTCATTGCTCCATTATCTCTACTCACAGCCAACGACAACCACAACAAACGTGGCCAACGACTTTCTCGCACCCGGACGACATGTAAGCCTAATATTAGTGATCTTCACTCCCGAGCTCCTAATAAGTCTAAGTGCTCCTCTCACGCTTGCACGCGGGAGCAACACTAGACTGGGCGACATGATGAGGTATGGTACTTAACCCGATCCGAGCGGTCGGATTTTCCTGCTATTTATCACTTTTATAGTACTTATATATTGTTATTGCGTACTAACCCGCGAAGCCCAGCGCATTGTAGTTTATACTACACTAGGCTGTGGGCTCGTAGAGACAACCCCTAACTGGGCCTGGCCCATTGAGGTTAGGGTTTTCCCATATCTCCTATATAAGAAGGTCTCCACCTCCTTATTAGGGCATGAGATATAGGGCAACCACTTTTGTAGCTGGAAACAGGGGATTCTTCCTCTACCGGCCGTCTCTACATTGCCCACGTTTCTCTTTTCTTGTTTAAAGGTGTAGGATGAAGTGGGGAAGACGAGGTGTGGCCGTTCATCACCGTAGAAGTACCGACCCGTCCAGGTCCATTCTTCTTCAGGGGAATAGCCCCTAAATTTGGTCCTTGGAAATCAAGGCCAAGGATATCGGGGTGGTGTTCCTTATTCAGACCGAGCAAACCGAAGGTCCCCTAAGATCTTGTCGTGCACCCTTAGCCCTAGCCTTTTTTGTTATAATTAGAGTGTTGGCACTACTGATTGCTATTATTGTTTACTATATTTACTGGCCTTGAAAAAGCGGCTGTATTTTCAGTTAACAAGTAAGCCCTATAAATGTTTGATTTGCATAACATTTTGCTATTTCACATTTTCGTAATAGCACCGCGTTCAATAATGCCTCAGTATATTAGTTGTGGAACTTTACAAAGAACTTCAAATCTTTTTTGTTTTGTTCATAGGAACTTCTTAGCTCATTATATATAAATAATGAATTATGATTGTTGTTGGTATTGTAACCTTTATACATAAACAAGTATCTTTGTTATTGATTCTCATGTACCGGATCTTTGTAACAACGTATAAATGATTTAGCTAACGCCTTTTCTTCCTTATCCATCCATGCTATGGCTTTCATCTTTGTAGACATACATTTTCTTCTTGGGGGGGGGGGGGGGGGGGGGATCTAATACTCCGGTTACTGGCCAAAGATACCGGTGTAGTGTTCCTGATCCGAGCTGAGCAAACCAAAAGTTCCCTTAGATCATATCGTACATACTAAGCCCTAGCCTTTTTGTTATAACTAGAGTACCGACCCTATTGATTACAAAGCATGTTTACTGTATTGACCGGCCTTAAAAAAAACTAGTTTATGACACTTTTAATTAAAATGATTAGCTTAATCAACCGTAAAAGAGGATGTAACGTGGAAGTGGAGGTGGAAAAAACATCTTAATTAGGCTGAGAAAGATGAGTTATCTGTGTGCACAGAATTGATTACCAGGGTTGGGGTGAATAAAAATCCAGATCGTTGGATTTGGCTGGCCGACTAAAAAGGTATTTTTTTTATGTTTTCTCGATGAAAAAGGCTATACCAAAATCAGTTGTTACAACAGCCCTGTATGTCCTAAATTGGAATATTTGGATTCCTAAAAATTGAATATTTTTTGTGGCGAGCCGAGAAGAAAAGAATTCATGTGCTGGTGGCATTGAAACATAGAAAAGTGTAAGTCGAGTCGGAGATATGCGATATGTATGAAGACAGTGCTGAAACAAAAGATCACCTTCTCACTTCATGTTGCTTTACGTCTCAAATTTGGCAAGGTATAAGCAAATGGTGTCCCTGATATATGCGTTTGAGGTTAGAGACTTATGTTTGTTACACAAGAATCTTAGATCCGCGCGATTTTCCTTATGTCATGTTGGTGCATGTGGAAGGAGAGGAATCAAGTCATTTTTGAAGACAAGAAGGGTAGCATTGCCAAAATAATAGAAGAGATTAAGTATTTAGCGTTTCTTTGGATTAAAAATAGGTCATCTTTTAATTTTTTTTTTTTTTTTTTGAAAAGATTGGGGTACCTTCAATTTGTAAGTGACATGTGTTTTCTTTAGCTACTAGCTCGTTTAATAAAGTTAATATGTTGAGAATAATAGGAAACTTCATCACCCCCTCTATAACAAATTATAATTTAATAAGTTTCATGTTTTATGAAAAGAAATTAAACAAGGTGATTAATTAATTGCAAGAATGGGTAATAAACAAACATGTAAAGTTGCTCGAGAATATTTCTTTATACTCTCTGAATTTTGTCCAAAGACATCCGGCGAAATTCAAATGACAAAAAGAATATCCAAATGGTATTTCAAGAAAACGCCACGAAGGAAATTCAAATGATAATTTTTTTGGTTATCTAAATAAACTTCAGATTTTTTTTGAACCACTATTAAATTATACCTTGTCCATTTACTTATCTAAATAAACTTCAGATTTTTTTTAACCACTGTTAAATTATATCTTGTCCAGGTTTGAACCAATTTTTATCCAATAAATATTTATACATGTACTTTTTATAGAAAAAAAAGGGTAATTGCCCGGTACCCCTGACCGTGGGAGACTTGCAGCCCGACAGTGCCACCTCGCGGTGAATACCCTGCCAACCCTAGGGGTTCGAAGAGCCTGGGGTTGCCAGGTTTCGAACCCGAGACCTCAAGGATCCTAGAGTTGGTTTAAAGCGGGTGTCGGTGGCCACTTGAGCTAGCCCAAGTGGTTATACGGTGCAGAAAAGACTAATCTAAGACTATACGGTGCAGAAAGACATGAAGATTGGACATTAAGTGTCATGTGGCGGCCACGTCAGCAAGGGAGCGTGGAAAAAAAGGACGGGGTGGGAGGGGCGTGAAAGTGGCATGTTTACAAAAATAAAAAATAATCATCAACCAATTAAAACCAACTCAAAGAACACCCACCAATTAAGAGCCACCAGGTCATCAAGCTTTCCCCCTCCACGCCGGTTAGATTTATGTTGTCCCCATCACCACGCCACCACCACACCAAGGCACGGGATGGTGTGTCGGCGTGGCGGAACCTTCTACGTTACCACAACACTCACCACTCTGTGTGATCTAAAAGTTACAACTAACAACTTACACAGTTTCACCTTCAAGCAATCCGTTAAACATATACTATGTTTTTTTAACAACAAATTTGGATAACTGACGAACCACTGGAGTATCATCGTGCCACCAGCGAAACCACCAGATCATATCCATCTTCATTGGGCAATAATGTCTATACACCAATTCAAGAGTAAACCCAATAAATACAGGAAAAATCCCCTTATAGGAATCTAACTCAGGACCTAATGATCCCTAAGCGTTATCCTACCCCCAAAATGCCACTAGGCTATAATGCCATGTGCGTTAAATATATTCATGTAATTTACAATCTAAACACTTCACACAAAGGGTAGTTTTTTATTCCCGAACCCGCGTTATCATGTCATTGTTCTTTAAATTGGTAAACTATGATATCGTTAACATCAACTTTTGCAAATGTAACTAACAGGGTATTAAAATGATTTAAAAACCTTTCTAATCAAATGATTAAACATAACACACCAATTAGGAAAAGGTAAGGCAATCTTCGTAATCAACGTTTGAAAAAATGCGAATATTATCCCGACATATTTGAAATTCATTGAAAGGTACTAACACTTTTTGACAAAACAAATCAACCATTAGATATATAGTCTCTATTTGTCACGCCAATAATGCTTTCGAATTATCATAATTGAGTACTAACTACTATACTATTGAGGACCCCGCATGTTGCGACGGATTTGTAATCGTATACGTAATTTTGTTAAACCACATGGATCATTTGTGTATAGTTCCAATTAATAAGTTACTAACAAATATATACATTTTATATGTAAAATAAATAACTCAAACAAATATACACGTCATCAGCTTCGACATATCTAGTTTATATCCATCTTCATCACCGTAGAAGACCCAAAAAAACTAAGGTGGGTTTAATTCTGTATAGGCCAGGGCCATGTTCGATGATTCACGAAAAGTTGAGGGCCATGGTAAAAAAAATGGGCCTAACGTTGTTCATAAGTAAAACACGCCTATAAATGTTTATCAGACATGTTAACTCAAGGTTTATTCGAGTGATAAGCTTTCATCTAGTTTCACACAATGCTTTCGTTTTAAATATACCACTTCAAACATTAACTATATCTTATTAATCTTTGCTTCAAATGTTGTCTGCCCAAAATTTCTTAGACAAAAAAAGAAAAGAAAAAAAAAAGAAGTGACCATATGTTATCATCTGATTGGAATGTCTAGGTGAGAACACCAATCAAGACAAAGAGAAATTGAACAGTGATTGTGTGAGAGAAACCAAATTTGTTAATTAACTAGAACTAGTGTTAAAGACCCGCGTGTTACAGCGGGCCTGTAATTATATACGTAATTTTGATAAGCACACTGACCAAAGTAATGAAATAATACCCACTTTATAGCATTGTAAGCCCGCTCATTGTGGCGCTAGAAACAACTCAATTTCAAATAAAATTTATGTTGAAACGTAGGAAACTTTTGGATCAACATAAAAATAGTATGTATTAAATGTTATTAAAGAAAAATAAAACTTAATTTAAAAAATAGAAAGAAAAAAAATGTGTATTACATGAGTTATGAGTTGCACAAATTTAGTAGAAACAAATTTAAAAAGTAAATAATTAAAATTTCACTTTTTTTTTACCATTGAGAATATCACTTACATTTAAGTAGACCAATTTCAAGACCCATGTGCAAGGTGATTATTTTTAGTGTTATTTTGTTAACATGACACTACTTGAACCAATAATTTCACATTAAGTTAATCACTATAATGAATAACAAAAAGAAATAGGAAATTGAATTGTGCTTTGTCTAGTTGTACCTAAAGCTATAATAACTTGTAAAAAATTGAACAGTAAAATACACCCACAACACCTTTTTACAAAATAATATAGGGAAAATTTTGACGCGTCACGCGTTACGGCGGTGTCGAAACCTAAACTAACTCGAATTTGTATCGTTGAATATCTCGAATATGTACAGTCAAATATCTGACCCGACTCGTTTCCAAGCAACAACTTACGTCAAAAAGTAGACCAACTTAAAACATACGTAAATAAGCATAAAACGTATTATATTTCACCTCACTCATTACGGAGAAAAATTTAGGTCAAAATGTAAACCAACTTGGATTTATACCAAAATGTACTTAAATAAAGCACATAAGAAAATAGTAATTTTTTTAAAGTTAAAAAATGGTATCGTGTGTTGTGGCAATGTTGAAACGTAAAGCAACTCAAATTATACCATCTAGTGAAACCGTATTATGTATGACAAAAAGTAAACCAACTGAAAACATACATAAAAATAAGCATGGAAAAGTATTGCCAAAACGTAGACCAACTGAAAACATACATAAATATAAGCACAAAAACGTTTTATATGTGATCCACATACATAAAAATAAGCATGTAAAACTCAAGGAGGGTTAAAATGATATTTTAGAAAGTTTTATAAAGCTAATGGTTATAAGTAACAATATGCTGAAAGTTAAGGATAGAAAAAGAAAAAAAAACAAAAGAAAAGGGGAAAAACTAAAGAGAAAAACATATAAGAAAAGAAAAAAATTCTAAAAATGAAAAATTAAAGATTGTAGGTACAGTAAAATTGTCTTTGTGAATTCTTATTTATATAATACAAGGAAAAATTGGGATAATTACTAAAAGGACTGGAATTATCATAATTGAGTATTAATTGGGATAATTACTAAAAGGATTGAAATTACAAGTAATTCTTAAAGATACTATTATCTTTTTACGATAACGATTTTTTATACCTAAATACCATGTAACCTCACATTTGTTGTACGATACATATTACATATACATTATTTTGATACAATCAATTACACTTATAATTTGCATATGTTTCAAAACAAGATTATAAGCATAAATAATAATAGTCTTAAATCTTTAACTTCTTAAGTGATCAAATTCATTTGAATATGTTAATTTGGGTAATTTTTTTAGCTAAATGGATTGATTTGGATTACTAGTCACTCTTATGATACTAGGTAACCTTAAATTAGTACAATTGAGCTAACACTACCTACCACCAATGTCTGTCACGCACAACTTAGCTACTGCCAACGCGGGCATCGTTACCACCTTGCTGCAAACGGCGCCACCAGCATCCTCATCGTAGTCATCAGCTCCGCCCTTGACATCAGTGGCGGACCCAGGATTTTTTTCCTGGGGGTGCGAAAATTTTTTAAAGATTTTAGACCCCTAGCTATATAAAAAAATCGGTTCATAGCGGGTCGGATCGGGTCGGGTCATGTAAAACAAGTAAACACAAACAAACAAAGTTTCATAGTGGGCCGAATCAGATCGGGTCGGGTCCATTTCAATTTTCAAACAATCAAACTCTAGTTCCTAACTTCCTACCACATTAACAAACAAAAAAGCATCAACATTCAAATCATCCCTACTTCTATTTCTCTTAATCATTAAATAAAAGAACAAAAAAACTTATCTAAAACATACATTGGTCTTTAATTAGAAGAATCCGACGAAAAAAAGTGGCTCAACCTCTTTCCTCTTGAAAAATCGCGACATAACTTCCCTACTCATTGATCTTTCCTAATCCTATCACATACAAAATAAACAAGGATCTTCAAGTGTTCAACCATAGCACATGTTCCTTAATTTTCAATTTAAAATTTTGAATTTCAAGCCCTAGTATTGTTATTTACCAACCAACAATCATATAATCAACAAAACCACCAACGATTTGGGTTTTTTTTTATTACGTGGACTGATTTTGTTTAACAAAACTAGTAGTTGGAATGGGGCTTGAATGGGGATTAAGTTATTGGGCTTGATTGATTGAATTTAAGTTTTATTAAAGGGGTTAGTGGGCTAACTTGTTTACATAATTTGATCGGGTTTCGATCTGTGTTCACAATTTTTTTATATAAATTCCTAACATTTTTTTCTAAGGGGTGCGGACGAAAATTTCCAAGGGGTGCGGTCGGGATTTTTCACGAAAAATACCACTAAATTTTTTTTTCAAGGGGTGCGGCCGCCCACCCACCCCATAAAGTAGGTCCGCCCATGCTTGACATCACCATCCACCACTACTATTGTTGTGCACCAACGCCTTTACATCACATACATGCCCTGCTAATCGTCATAAAAATAAATAGAAAGCCGGTCATACACCGCACACCCAATATTTAGATTGAGACTTGTAACCATAAACCCATAACCACAAAAAATTAATATCCACCCATAAACCCATAACCACAAAAATTAGATTTTAATTAAGCCATAGACTCCTGTTACCACTAGTGTCGGCACATTTTTTACAAAGCTATAATAATTGGCTTTCACTATTTTCATATCACTACATCTTATTTCCATATCATTTTTCACTTTATCTCTCTATATATATCTATATATGTATAGAAAGAGATAAAGATGAGTGACGTGTGAATATTAACTCGGTACATAACTCCGTACAAATGTACGGATATTTGTACTTGCATACAAATGTACAAAAATTCATTTTATACACATACAAGTGCATACAAACACTACCACCAAAACTATCCCACATCTACGTCGTACATCCCACGTTTGACTTTTCGCCATATGTCAAGGAAAAAAAAAATCTTTCAAAGACGATAAATACAACCAATTTCCATCTTTCATTTATACCTTGATCACACCGGCACCCAAAAGCCTTAATCTTGGACTTATTCATGCAAAACCCACAAAGAAAAATCACATCTTTATTCAAATTCATCAGTTTCTGAACCAATTAAACAAGATGGAGAAAGTTTATGTGGCAATTGGGAATGATGTGCAAGAGGGTCTTGCAACTCTTGAATGGACTTTAAGAAGATGGTCTTCTGTTAATATTTCCATTGTTATACTTCATGCAGATATCAACAAAGATTATGTCTACACATATTGTAAGTTACTGAATCAGCAAGTTTCAATTTTGACTTTTGTGTTTGACTTGACTGATATGGTTTCTTGATTCAAGATGGAAAGCTTCCTGCAAGTTATGTGAATGATGAGAGTGTTGACTATCTCAAGAAGTTTGAGCAAGGGAAAGTCAACAAGATTTTAAATCAGTATATAGCTTTCTGTGGTCAGGTTAGAATAGAAAACACTCATATGAAAAATGTAAATATGATGATGATAAAAAGATTTGAACTTTTGGTCACAGGTGCAAACAGAAACTCTGAATATAGCGAAATACGATGAGCCGATAGCAAAAAGAATCTTACAGGTTATATCGGGTCATCGGATATGCAAGCTGGTGATGGGAATTACATTCTTGAAATCATCTTCAATGTATGTTGACTTTTAACTTCTTTCATTCTTTGACTTTGTGATATTGGCATATTGCAAAAAATAGGGTACTTATGTATGTATGTTCTTGATTTGTGTTCTTGAAGGAAATGTAATAATATATTTAGTGGATTGAAGTATATTCAGAGAAATAAGCCTTATTTCTGTGAATTGTATTTGACAAGTGGAGGGAGATTGTTTTACTTGAAAGAGAGAAACAATGAGGAAGTTATTGAAGATGATCAAGGAGATACAGTAGCTAAATTGAACAAAAAGAGGGGTAGTTTTAAAGGTTGGATCGGCAAATTATTTCCGGAGAATGCGAAAAATAATCAGACTGCATCTTCTTTAACGAGCCCAGAATCGGTTCCAACTTGGGATAAATGTACAGAGGAGATTGAAGAGTATTTTAACCAGTTGCAGGGTTCATATGTTGATGAAGAATCAAAAATTGTGCAGGTTTCGAGTGATGGTTTGGAGAATAGTCGATCGAAAGAACCAGATATCCCTAGAGATTTGGTAATTTCTCATTAATTAGGCTAATACTTACATTTTCCTTAGTAAATCTTAAAAGTAAAAGTTATCCCTTTTCATGGATGTAACCAGAATCCCATTCAGAAAACTGAGTTCTTGAGAATCAAAGTAGGCGAAGCAAGAGACGCCATTCATACGTACAAAAGAGAAGCCAAAGAAAGCGCGAAAAGATGTTCAAAAGCTGAATGGGCGATTAATCTGTGTACCTCAAGGGTAATTTATCAATCTCATCGTTGAAATCGTAACCGTTTTTAATAATTCAAACTATGACCCATTGGCGACGACAGTGAAAGTTAAGGAGTGACATTGGTCACACTGTCTGTATGGATTATTATCGGCCGATGAGTTGTAGTTTAGATTATTAAAATCCAATTTGCCTTGTTTTCTTTATTATTTTGATTTTTGGGTATGCAGGTATCGGATCTTGAAACTCGATTAAACGAAGAAACCATGAAACGAAGAGATTTCGAGAATGATTTACACACTGTAAAAGAAGAAGTTACTGAAAACCAGATTAGACTTCAGCAGAACAAAAGTAAGCTCAATTCAGCACTCGAAATCCTGAAAGAGTTGCCAAACAAACTTAAATCAGTCACACTGGAGAAATCACAACATGAAGAACAGTTGAAGAAGATGATCCACATAAGGGGTACCATGATTCTAGAGATCGAAAATTTGAGGAAACAAAAGGATGTTATGCAGAGAAGAATAGAGTTTTGCAAAGATAAAGACGCCATCGAAACAGTGAAAAGATTGAATGATTTGAGCTTCTCTTACAAAGAGTTTACAGCCGGCGAGATCCGAGCAGGCACTGAAAACTTCTCAGACCACTGTCGGATCAAATGCTCCGGTGATTACACAAATGTGTATAGAGCTCAAATCAACCATACCACAGTAGCTGTCAAGTTGTATGATTTTGGGACAAAACAAGTTTCCGATGGAGAATTTGATAATAAGGTAAATACGTTTAACGTTTCTGTTCAGCTCGTTGTGACAAATTATGGGCGACCCGCTAACTATAGTGCGTAGGGCTGCAAACGAACCAAACATTCGGCGAACAGTTCGTGAACCGTTCTATGGGAAGTTCGTTTGTGTTCGTTCGTTTATTAAACAAACGAACACAAACAAGAAATTTCGTTCGTTTAGTTAAATGAACGAACATGAATAGAGGCCGCGTTTGTTCATTTATGTTCGTGAACGTTCGGTAATGTGTTCATTTGTGTTCGATAGTTTATTAGTGGTTTTTTTGTTTTTATATTATATTTAAATACTTCAAAATTTCGACAAATAAAATATTTAACAAGTGTTAGTGCTTATATATTTTGTTCATGAACGTTTGTTTGTGTTCGTTTGTTTCCATTTGTGTTCATAAACATTAGTTTTTGCTCATTTGTGTTCATCAACGTCCGTGTTCATGAAATAGTGCAATATTTTTCATTGTAGGTGAAGATTTTGAGCCGTGTACAACATCCACATTTGGTGGCGATGCTCGGGTTTTGCAGAGAGCTAAAATGCATCGTCTTCGAGTATATGCATCAAAGCTGCTTAAGAAACGTGCTTTTCTCTAACAGTAGGAAAAAACAAGCGTTAAACTGGCATGCTAAAGTCTGCGTTGCAGCCGATGTTTGTTCGGGCCTAACCTACCTTCATCTAGCCAAGCCCAGGCTTATGGTTCACGGAAACCTGAACCTAGCCAACATCCTTCTGGACTGTAACAATGTAGCAAAACTACACGGGTTTAGGCTAGATATGTTGCACGATGAGTCTGATGTTAGGTCTGATATTCGGGATTTTGGGTGTTTGGTGTTGCAGCTTTTGATAGGGAGGAATTGGTGTGGGCCATTAGATGAGGTGTTAGATCAGCGGGCCGGGGATTGGCCATTGGAAGTGGCGATAGAGATTGCGAGAATAGGAATAAGGTGTTCGTGTAGGCATGGTGAAGACGATGTGTATACGAGGATGACGATGGTGATGAAAGATATGGAAGAGGTGCGGAAGATGGCGGATGATCGGGTAGCGGATGTTGGATGTTTGGTAAATGAGTTTAGCGCGGATTTGGAGATACCGTCTTTCTTCTTCTGTCCAATATTACAGGTTAGCATTTCTCTTTGTTCCATAGGGGTGCAAACGAGCCGAGCGGTTCGCGAGCTACTAGAGATTGCTCGAGAAAAAGCTCAAAACGTGCCTTATCAATTCCGAGCCGAGCTTGAGCCTAAAATAAAGCTCGTTTATTTATCGAGCCCGAACTTGAGCTTGGCATGTGAAGCTCGCCAGGCTTGTGCTTTATCGAGCCTTAGTGTAATATTAGTTTTTATTAATATTTACTAGCATTTACCCCTTATTTAAAGTTGTCTAGTAAATGAACCGAGCCGAGCTTATTTAAACTTGTTTACGAGCAGAGCCCGAACCTAAAAATAAGCTTGTTTAGTAAACGAGCCCGAGCTTCACTTATCGAGCTCGTGAGCCTAAATGAGTCTATTATTTATATTATTTTTATTTAATTTATTATTTAATACAGAATAAACGAGCCGAGCTCGAGCTTGAGAAACTACCAACGAGCTAAGCTCGAGCCTGGTCGAGCTCAGGCTCGGCTCGGCCAGTTTGCACCCCTAGTGTTGCATATGGTGTTTGTGTCTAATGGGAGTTTGTGTTGGTTGCAGGATGTAATGAAGGATCCACACATTGCTTCGGATGGATTTTCATATGAGCTCAGCGCCATAAAGCAATGGCTAGATATGGGGAACAATACGTCACCAATGACAAATTTAGAATTAGAACACCAATGGCTTACGCCTAATCACACCCTTCGTTCGTTAATACAAGATTGGCACAAGAAAAAATCCATCCCCCTCCCTCTGACATAAACATATGTAACTAACTATACAATGTGTTCATTGTTTGATTTATAAAAATGATAAACAAAGCTTCTTGTTTTCTATATTTAAACTAGCATGATACAAAATCGAGTGTAAACAAACTTACAGATGGTGTATATGCATTAGATGCATCAGTCCTGCAGTTTCTCATTGTATATGCAATGCAAGACTCGGTTAACAAGGGGCCCGCAGAACGACTAATAGCGTTGGCACTGAGATTATTTAGCTGGTATTACAAGCATGAGTCAAGTGTACGTCTTTATGTAGTATACACGTACCACGTATATTTCAAATACCCGATTCCAAAGAATAGATACTCAGCAATAATATCTGAGGAAGACTGATCTCAACACAACTGCCGGCTTGAGGGAAACCATAACTGAAAAACGCCAGGGTCATGGATGCAATAGTAGGTTCAAGTGTGATTATTTATGTATCATCTACGAACACCATAAATATTATGAAGTAAATTTGTAAGTTTAGAAAATATATGAATATATATTTTGGATTTATACATTTGGTTTTTTTGTTCCCTGGTGTTTTTTGAGTCTTGAAGTATATAGTTTTTCAATATTGTTATCTTTTCATGTCTTTCTATAGACCCTTTTAGATATAAAATATGCATCAAGGTTCTCATCAAATGGTCTAATTGGATCTAAACCCCCCATGTCTAATTACATAAAAATCCTTTTAGACATAGCATGTGTGAGTAGAAAAAATGGGATAGAATTATGTAAAAAATGAGAAGTGTCTCTCTTTCATTCATTGATGTCTAATATATATAGAGTGATGAAGTCAAGATATAACATGTGAGAAGGATTAGAATGAGATATATCTGTGTTTATACTTTATAATATGATATGATATTATTTTAGTATTTTAACATGCTTTATGATGTTTTACCATGAATTATGATGATAAATTTTCAGGTTATGTAATTCGAAGAGCTCAGTATTTTTATTGGCCCAGGCTATTCACACACGCCCCTTGTCTATTTACACACCCTAAAAAAACCCTGTTTTAACCAAAGCGGGACGCTTTGGTACCATGTCAACAGACAAGAACTGAGCCTAACAGACAAGAATTGACAGACTCAGTTCTTGTATATTGACTTCATATCAAAACGCCACTCTTTAGAGGGTGTGAAAATAAAGTTTGGATGTGCGAACATGATGGTCTTTTTATTTTGTATAAACTTACCTTTTTTAGTAAATAAATACTGGACTCATCTGGCGCCTTCCCCAGCTTTTTGACCCGACCCGCTCCGCTGAAACTCCCCCTTTTGGCTCCCTAAGTACCCTGCTTCTTTTATCTTTCTGCAACAAACCGCTGAAACCCGACCCACAAACCACACAAAATCGCTTTTCAAAGTTTCAACAGTCGCCTTAATTCAACCCTAAAACGAAGGTTCAATTCACTGCACTCTCGTCTAACATATCATTCTCCACTGATTTTCGATTTGGGTTTTGTTCACAAGCCAGGTACGAATCCGTCCTCCGTTAGCAATATGTGTTTCATGTCTTTAATTTCTTCAATTGCGGCTCATTAAATACCTATGATGATCACCAAGAAGCTTATTCTAATAAAACTTGTTATTCATGGGGGTGTTCTTTATCTGATTTTCATTTGAAACATAGCTTTCTTGGCTCTCAATCTGAATTTATTTGTATTAGACAAAACTCCACTTCACATTCATGGTGAATTCCCTACAAAGCTTGGAAAACAAGTTTCATTAACAAGTAAATATGCAGAAAGTTTAACCACAAAGTCATTTTCTTTGTTTATTTTCTGATCACCAAGTGTTCGATGAAAAACCCCTGTAAGAAATGATGATGTCCAGCTATGAATATCACGTGGTTATGGCATATATGTAGTTAAAGAGGTTATCACTTTCCTAAAAACGACCCGTTGTGGCCCGTAATCATTTTTGTCAATGCCGGTTCTGACCCGAACCAAAATAACCATTATTTTGGAACGGCCAGCTCTGACCTGCCCGTTTTGCTAGGTATACTTATCTGGGCTTCTAGGGAAGACATTCACATGTAAGTAAGAGTGCCTGAGGGTTAATAGAGTTAGCTGTGTATTTACTTTCAATAGTTGTAATGTTTTAATCAATTATAAAATTATGCTTTTGTAGTGGTTTATGCAATAGTAACACTTGTGGTGTTACAGGACCTGATATACGTGTTTATGTTTTCTTTTGCTTAGAGCATTGCCTCTTTTCAAGTACAGGATCAGGAACCCGAAGTGATTCGAGTGTTGGTGACTGTAATCATAACCCGCAAAGATAATGTCTGAAGCGAACACTTCATCCATCTTCCACCAAAAAAACTCACGACTCCCCGAAGACACAGTCTTCTTCTCCATATTCCCTGATTTTTCGCTTTCAGCCGACGTTAAATCCCAAACTCCTAAAACAAATCCTCTTATTTTCTCACAACTCCAATCTCTCCACCTTCAAATCCTTCAATCTCTCTCCGTATACACCACTAACTACATATGGCAACACGAACCCTTCACTCTCTCCGCCTCCACCCAATCACCATGCGCCACCTGTCCTCCTTCAAACCACATCCCACATCTTCACGGAAAACTTAGGTACGGAGACAATCTTGAAGACGAATGGTTCGTTGTGTTCCTTCTCTTCGAAACCTCACGCAAATTCCCAAACCTCTCAATCTGTGTGTGGGATACAGACGGCGAGTTTCTGTTAATCGAAGCGGCTTTCCATCTCCCAAAGTGGCTCAACCCGGATACCAGCACGAACCGTATTTTCATCCGTGGTGGCGATTTACATATAGTTCCGAAAAGTCACTTCCCCTCTGTTCCTACTCTATTCGATTCACTTTCTTACGTATTAACACACGAGGAGCAAACCAAAGCTCCGAGCTCGGTTCAACTCGCCATCAAAAACCGAACCGGAGATTATCCCGATAGGGCGGTTAAGAATATGCATCGTGTTACGGTTAGGGTTCCAGTATATGTGGCAAAGATCTTGAAACACGAACCGTGTTTGATTTCACTAGCAGTGGAAGGGTTTTACGACCGAGACATTGATTCGATGAAATACGCAGCGCGTATGGAACGGTTTTTGCCAAATAAAAGTAGTGAAGAGATAGTTGAAGTATCGGTGGTGATGTCACGCGCAATGTATGCACAGTTGATGCAACAAACGTTTCAAGCCCCGAAGGGTTACCCAATGCCGCCAAGGAGTGACGGTGGCTATACTGCAGCGGAATTGGGAATGAAGATAGCATGCGGGTTTGAAATGATTTATCAGATGAAAAAACGAAACGGCTTGGAAGGGAAAGGTGGCACTTGGGAGGTTTATAAAGAGAGTTTAGAGAAAAACGGGTACTTTGACGGGTTGCTTCCCGGGTCAAAGGAGTACAAAAGATTAATGGAGAATGCACAAGAATATTACCGAAAAAGTTCTTTACATCATAGAGAAAGGTATGATTATAATTTATAAAGATATTATCTTTATTATTTGGGCTCTTTTATCGTTGCTGAGACGTGTGGTTTTTTATGTAGTGAAATACTGAGTGCTCCGGTTAGGCGTATAGACGATATACTTTCTCAACCTTTTTCGGTAGATGAATTTAAGGGTCAAGAAATTCCGCCATCGGATGATGATTCATGGCTTTACAACGGTGAGGATGAATTAAATGCTGCTCTTTCCGAGCGGCAACAAGAGATGGAGTATTATAACACGAATCGTAAAAAGATTAGTAAGTCGAAAGAGCAGGAGGATGTGGGCCCCTCGTCTTCCTCAAACGTAGACAATTATGATCTTGGTGATATAGCAAAATCTATGCAAGAATTTATTGACAAGATGTCTAGCTTTGAGGGAGCAGAAGTTCCTTCAGACAGGCACGTATATCTTTCTGTTGATTAAATACTTGATGGTTTAGTAAATTATCACGGAAGCTTTAATCCTATTTTTGCTCTTTTTCAGGAATTCAAAAGATGTGGATATTGACGTGGAACGCTTTATGAAAGAGATTGAGTCGGTTATGAAGCCTACAAAAGCAGCACGTGCTGATGGAGATTATGATGTTGATGAAGACCTTTCCTCTGACATGGATTTAGGTAAGTTTTTCATGGGTCAGCATTAATCTCAATATAACCATATTCACTCAATATTCAAAATGCATAAAACCTGCTTAGATGGAAACGGGTCAAAGATGTCAAATGCTGCTTAAACTGTAATCAAATTGCATAAATCTTTCTAAAGTGTTTCGTTAAAAATTTAGATATTAACGTTATAAGCTAAAAATTTAGATATTATCTATATGCATAAAATCTTTCTAAAGTGTTTCGTGAAAAATTTAGATATTATCGTTATAATTTAGCTCTGAGTTAATTACGTTTTTTGTCCATGTGGTTTGTTGAAAATAACCATTACAGTCCACTAGTTTAAAAGTTGCCAAAACAGTTCCAGGACTGTCACGTTTGTAACAATTACAGTCTTGTCTACCTCCGTTAACCCATTTGGATGAAACGACTAAAATACCCCTATTAAAAAAAACTATAAAAAGCAATTTTTTTATATAGATCTCTCTCTCTCTCTCTCTCCCTATTTATAGTTTTTTTTGTTTTTTTTATCAAAAACTTAACGGTAAATTGGATGAGGTTAACGGAGGTAGACTGTAATTGTTACAAAAGTGAAAGTACCGGTACTGTTTTGGCAATTTGTAAACGAATGGATTGTAATGGTTATTTTCAACAAACCACAAACATAATTAACTCTTTAGCTTTATAATCATAACTAACACATTAATTAGTATAAGTATGGGTTAGGATAAAACGACGTGATGTTCAAATTTGATTAAGATAATAGAAAAATCAGTTAGAAATTACAGCTCTTAAGCGATCTGCTGTCAGGTGCTATCATTTTTTCATGGGAATCATCTATAATAATACTAAGACTAACCTTAATATAACTAAGTCCATTTGAATCAGTATAATCTTAATTTCTTTGTTTCTACCGATTAATGTGACATAACATCATCTGATGGCAGATGATCCAGACGACAGCGATACCGAAGAGGATGAAGATGAACAAACCGATTTCATGGAATCTTATTCTGATGCTCTGACTAAGGAACTCAAGAGCACTACCCTCGACAAAAGTTTTGTTCGCGCAAATGAACCACCCGTAAAGAAGGACGAGGTTAGTTAAATTCCTGGTACCGTTTTAAGGCTTTCGTAACTTTTGTTTAATTTGGCACGTCAACTTTCATGTAATATCAGGGAGCATCTGGAGAGATGGATGATGACGAGTTTACTCCGGTAGATGTGGATTTGAATCTTGTGAAGAGCTTTCTTGGTTCGTTTTCTTCTCAAGAGGGACTACCTGGACCTGCTTCCAATCTGCTTGGTCTCATGGGCCTTCAACTCCCACAAGACGACAACAAGGACAAATGATTATATGTTTGTATGAAATACTTGATCTTGTGTTAGCCTTTTGATTGACCCCCCCTGCAAGTTTTGATCGTATTACTTGACGGATATGAAATAGCATATTGTGTTTCTTGCATCATTGAAGTTTAAGGTTATCGGATTCGATTTCAGAAAATCGGGTTCGAAAGAGTTGAATTCGAAAACTTGACACCCACTGTTTGGTGTGGTTTGATACTTTGACTTCATCCTTGTTTATTTTTGGTTGCTAAATATGAGATGTGTATTGAAGTTCCAGTATAAAAAGTTGTATAGAATGGACTAAGATTAAACGCTTTAGGAGAACGGGGTTGCTAAATGAATGAACAAAACTTTGAGTGAAAGGGCAAAGACTGCGATAGTTCATGTACGGCTACCAAAGACGTTTTGGGGAATATCGGACAGACTGCTATTCCTTTAGCTTTCATGTTACATCAATGTATAGTGTTAGTAATTTTATGATGATGAAGTAATGTTTGTACTTGGAAATAGTCAAATGTGTTGGTTGCTACCATCATGTTTGAGAGCACAAGAATGAGGCTTCACAATACAATGATGACAGGTTCTTCTAAGTAGAGATGAGCATTTGGTATCAAATATCGATTCCGATCCCGTCCCGCACCGATCCCGATCCTGAAAATACCGTACCGAATTTTTTCGGTACCGGAAACGGTATCCGCTTTTTGGCATTTTCGATATCGGTATTTTCGGGATCGAGACGGTACCAGTAAAATACCGAATTTTACCTTGATATACCGCTACTGTATTGATACCCAGTTTTGGCGAAATTCGAGATCGGGATGATATCGGGACGGGATCAGAATTTGCTCATCCCTAAACCCAACCATCTTTTGTTTGATTTTTACCCATGCTAGTTTAATCCTTTTTTTTAATTTCTTTTAGGTTTTTCTTTTGTGATTTTCTTTCTTGTTTTTTCTAAATATTTTAGTTTTTAAGTTTCTTTTTTTATTATTACTTTATTTTTACTGTTACGCTTACATTAAAATTTTGTTAAAAAACGTCGACACGTACGATCGCTTCTACGTATAACGAAACACAATAATACCAACTGAATTATGGTCACATGATACTTTCACATTACACCAAGTAAAAAAATCACCACCCGCCGCGAACTCGCGAAACACCCAGGCACCAGGGTTTTACCCATGATGCCCGGGTTCGATCCCCACTTGAGGCGGTTTATTCCCCTCTGTGGCGGCTCTCAACCCGTCAAGTCCTACGATGGGCGAGGCACCTGTGGGGTTTTTCCTTTGGACGCCGGTCACACTCTGATGCCAGCTGGGGCACGGTTAAGACACTCACGTCTGGCCGGAGTGGGGCGACGGGCCTCCCCAATGAGGGGGGGTGTGGGGTGTCTCGCACCCAAAAAATTGTGACACCTTGCCGTTCAAAAAAAACTTAACTCTAGCTTAAATTAAACTCAAACCCCTAAATTAAATTGTCATATTTTGGGTCCCTACTTGTCGCATGTAATATAGGAAAATGATATAAACTTGCAAACAAATATTGTAGTGGGACCAAATCAAAAGAAAAGGACGATTGATTTATGAATGATCATCGTCAAAATCGGCCATCGTTCTTCTCGTCTTCCTTGGCGCGCCAGATAAGCACCCAATTTTGCTTCTAATTGCGCTGAAAAAGGTGATCAATTTCTTCTTTGATTGCATAATCTTTCGACTTATGAATCAATAATTCCTCAAATTTTCCCTAAATTTTGTAAATGTACGCTATGATTCTGAATAAAATTATCTCTAGGGTTTTGTTGTGTTTGCTGGTAATTTTAGTCCTGTTTCTTAAGATAGAGATTCTGCGTGTTCTGCAAGCTTTTAATACCTAGTTGTTGCAAATGATGATTCTTTGTTGCGTGTGCTGCAAGTTATTGTAAGGTTTATTTTACCCTTCACTTTGTTTGGGGATGCTAGACTTTGTTGTTTGAAGGAAAGAGACAGTTTATGATAAAAGAGAACATTATTGTGTTCAATAACTGTATTGTACATTTGCATGTGCTCCAAAATATGCACAGAGCTACTATCTTGATATTGTTTAATCCAATTTAGTTCTCCTTTGTGACACTTAAAAGGTCAGATTTTAGTTTTCTTCAACATTTGTTGTTTTGTGTTTTCTAAACCGGGTGTTTCGGCTTTTAGATTATCCTTTTCAAACTGCTTATTAGTACAATGTTTCTTTCTGCCAGTAGCAGAGGCAAGGCTCTCACACACAAAGTACTGTTGCCGATTTGCATGCTTATTGTATACTGAATGCTGTAACTGCTTTCTCATCAGAAGATGGCTATGGCTGGTTCTTTAAATTCTTCTCATAAATGGGGAATTTACAAGAACCAGCGGTACATCAAGCAGACTGCCATGTATAACCGACAGGGTTTGATTGGACGTAACAAGTTACATATGTTACCTGCCGGTCTGTCATCGTTTGCCTCGGTATGGCTCCCTTAAGCTCGAATTGTATATAGGATATGACACAAACACGCCTTAAACATGTTGGCTTTTGCAGCAACAAGACGCCTTTGGTATCAAGCTTTCAGTTCGATCACATCAACCATTAAACACAGCTCCTAATAGATTCAATCTAGTTAAGTGCAATTGCTCACTTAATCCAGTCCAAGCTTTTTCAGCTTCTGCTGTCAAAAATGCCGCACTTGCCTTATCAAGGTAAACATTCTTCAATTAACAGGACTCGAAAGTATTTAAATAACGATAGCGCACCTGCTTAATGATTATGTTAAAACTTTCTGCAGTGGTTTGCAAGGTAAACCTATAATACTGAAGCTACTTCCAGCAGTGGGTATCATTGTGTTTGCTGTCTGGGGCCTTGGGCCGCTAATGCGTCAAACCAGAACCATTTTTCTTCACGTTTGTGCCTTTTCTCATTTTCATCTAAAAATTCTGGTTTTTTCAGTTATATTTCTGTTCCTTAAGTTAAAATTATAATTTCAAAATTTGTAGAAGAGTGACGGGAGTTGGGGAAAGAGTAATTCACGTTATGTTATGACCTCTTACCTTCAGCCGTTGCTGTTATGGACTGGAGCAATACTTATCTGCAGGTTGTTTGTTCACCAATTTTAAGGCAATTCATGCCAATCAACTAACTTTGATACGATATTAATTGCATTTACATTTCTGCAGAGCATTAGATCCAGTCGTCCTGTCATCAGAGGCTAGCCAGATTGTTAAAAGTCGGCTCTTAACTTTTGTGAAATCATTATCGACGGTCCTTGCACTTGCTTACTGTTTATCCAGGTATATTCCCTATGTTTTATTTGTCTATTTTGATTTGATACTAATGAATCCATTGCTTAAATCTTTGACGCAGCGCAATTCAACAAACACAGAACTTTTTCATGCAGACAAGTGATGCTTCTGATACAAGAAATGTTTGTTTCTTAGCAATGGTTTTACGAGATTAGTAACTTTTTGTTTATTAAGATTGTTAATACTTAATACTCTTTTTGTGGTGTTGGCAGATGGGATTCCAATTTGCCGGCAAAGCTGTATATACTGCAGTATGGGTTGCAGCCGTATCACTTTTCATGGAGCTGTTAGGTTTTTCTACTCAGAAATGGTTAACTGCAGGTGGTCTCGGGACTGTTTTGCTCACACTTGCCGGTCGTGAGGTATATTATTTGTGTCATATTATGCATTTATTAGTTAAAATATTTATTAAAGTTGTTCATAAAGTTATCTCTAAATGTAGATATTCACAAACTTTCTGTCGAGTATTATGATCCATGCGACACGTCCATTTGTAGTCAATGAGTGGATCAAAGCAAAGATCGAAGGCTATGAAGTTTCTGGAACCGTAGAGGTTTGTTCTTTGAACTAGACTTTAATGGTCACATGATAAATATGGAAAAATGTTTTCTTATTGTTGAATCCTTTTGTTTTCATGTGTAGCATGTTGGTTGGTGGTCACCTACAATCATAAGAGGTGAAGACCGTGAAGCTATTCATATTCCAAATCACAAGTTTACCATGAATGTAGTGAGAAATATGACTCAGAAGACTCATTGGCGTATTAAAACTCATCTGGCTATAAGTCATCTAGATGTCAATAAGATCAATGCAAGTACTCGATTCCTTATCTGTTATATAATTTCTTTTTTCATTATTTATCAAGATTATTTAGCTTCTCATTTTTATAGGTTATCGTAGCTGACATGCGAAAAGTATTAGCAAAGAATCCTCAAGTAGAACAACAAAGATTGCATAGGAGGGTTTTCCTTGAAAACGTCGATCCCGAAAATCAATCCCTTTTGGTTCGTCTTATTCCATGTGCTTTCTTTTTTAATTATCTTGCTCATATAAATATAATTCTTATTTGTTATAATTTATGTTATGCAGATTCTGGTGTCATGCTTTGTGAAAACTCCTCATCATGAAGAGTACTTGTGTGTAAAGGAAGCAATCTTGTTGGATCTTCTGCGAGTGATCAGTCATCACCGAGCCCGGCTTGCAACACCAATCCGTACAGTTCAAAAAATGTATAACGACGCTGACATGGACAGCTATCCCTTTGCTGATTCAGTCTTTACTCGTGGCCGCGCACCTCCACATCGCCCGTTGCTGTTGATGGAACCCAATTACAAAGTCAACGAAGAAAAGTCAAAAGGTCAAAACAAGTCTTCAATAAAGTCAAATAGCAAGACAGAAGGGAAGAGTGCAAGTACAGATGTAAAAGCCACTGATAAGAAAACAAGTTCTGATGCAAAAGACAAGAAACCAAATCCTGAGACTACTGTAAAAGATAAAAATGTGGATGATGGAAAACCGAGCAATGAAGCGGTTGAAAGTGATGGTGCAACAGAACAAAAGGCAACACGACATGCTGCAATGGAAGAAAACATAGTTCTAGGTGTTGCTTTAGATGGTTCTAGAAGAACTCTTCCTATTGAAGAGGGAATGGATACTGCTTCATCTGAAGTGAAAGAACTGACGAAAAGCAGTAGTGCCAAAGGATCCACATCGTCAGAGAAGGATAAGAAAGACGGAAACACCCTTAGCTCGAAAAACACCGATAACAAGTAAGGCAATCCGGTCGCTTAGCTCCGGTACATAGCATTGAGGTATGCCATTTGATTTTGCAAAGTAGTGTCAGATTTTAGTACTATGAACACATTGGATGATTCATTTTTAAAGATGATCCAGAGTTCAAAACCTTGGACCGTGTTTGAACACAACCGCACCGCCAGTTTATTAAAATATCATTAATTATTTGTAAGTTGATTTCACCATTAACATGTGATGTCATTATGTGTGTTGACAACCGCAACAACATAGGAGAGAGAATAATAAATGACAACTTATTTCAGTCATAACTACCAACAACCACAATATGGTGTGTTCATTTGATAAAATGATGTTCTCCAACTTAATCTTGTTGACACACACAGTCAGGAACTGGATATGTGTATATGGATTGTTTTGCTTTTCGTATCTTGATCTTGCCTAGCCGGTTTCTTTGCCCTTCAACCACCGCTGCTTGAAAATCTGACCAATTCATGCTCTTGTTCATGAAAAGCTGCCCCAATAACGCCATGTTTGGCCTAATTGTCTTCAAATTCAAGTATGTTCTATGCCCCACCTGCCCAAATTCAAGATGGTCTGTTACTATGTAATCAAACATCCATTACTGTATCGTTTAAATGCGACCCTAAAAGTAGAAGTTGATGACCAAGTGTAATTGAGCCAATTTTTAAAACAGCTTGTTTTGACCAGAACCTAGTTTGGCCCGTACTTGTTTTGACCTGTTACCTAACCAGACCTGACCGTTCGTTTGCTAGCCTTAAATTATATGCATGCGTACCATTGCGTTGTGCATATTGCCAGGAGAAGCGGACACGAAGATATCACTATGCATGCTGACATAATAATCAACAGCAGCTGATAAAGAAGCCTTCCCATTTATTTGAGCGCGTTCGACAGCAGAAGCAAGGCTCTTTTTATCTTCAATTTGTGGAAAAAGTTTCCTTAAGGCTGAGATTCTAGCTTCACCACCGTACACCTGTATCCCGAATCACCGCCCAAAATTTTAAAACTCGGCCGACACTTGGAAGTCAAATTGTTGACTTTTTTAACGATGGGTTTTGGTAAAAGATGTGGATTTACCTTGTGAGAAGCAAGGTACAAGCGGGTACTATTGTCAAAGCCCAAAGCGGTCAATAATAAGCCGATTTCTTCGGGTGTCAAAGGGCAACGACCCTGGTTCCTTAATTCTTCATCGGTGAACCGTGAGTTCATGACCCGCCCTTGCCATATTGCTTTACGGTATCTGGCCAGAGCCTTCTTCTCTGCTTTACCTCCACCAAAGTCACATGCTGAGTGTGCAGCCATATCCTGAAAGTTCATATTTGACTTTTAAGGTCATAACTCATAACATATGTTTCCAATCCATAGTTTATATCGATTTTGTTACGTTTCACTTTCTTATATCGTGATACTTAAGTGATAAGTTCTAAATAAGGTTGTAACTGGTCCAGATTATTAGTCCCTTTGATCATGAAAGTCAAATATGACGTACCTTATCGAACCGTAGATGCAGGGCAACAAACCTTCCTGCACTCTTTTTGCCTTCTTTATCGACAACTTGTTTAAGATACTCGGTGCCAGCGGCATCATCACTTTCAACAACAGGAAACCTGAGGCGATTGACCAGCAAATCTCCAAGATTTCTAACATGGGAAACGAAAGTCAAAGCTTCAAAGTTGACTTTGCACCGTAACCGCTGGATGTCCGCAGGGATATTGTTGAAAGCTAGCCGGTGAGAAAATGGTGAAATTGCAGCTATCCCGTAACTAAACGAGTACAATTAAGGTTTAAGTGATATTCAATCAAATGTGTTACAACTTAGTTATAAGATATATGCAGTTAAGTCAAAAGTCAAACATTTATTCAAACCTCTCTAGAACTGGAGAAACGTGTTCAGGATACCAATTTGCTGAAGCATGAAGGGGTGCGTTTTTAACTCGAGTGGATCTAATGGCAGATGCGTAATATTCCCTCGTGCTCCATGTGTATTCATCGGGTAATTCCCTAACTATAGATATATCATCTTTAAGCACATTCATAAAGTGGTCCACATCAAAAATATCCTCAAAATAGCTGCAAATGCATAATAAACTCATGTTCATAATATACTTCTGGAAATTGCAACTTTGACATTCAAAAGTCAAAGAATGAACCTTGAGTCTTTCCACACTGGATTCACTTCAAGATAAGGGATTACAAGAGTTGCATTGAGTATTTTAGCGACAGCAACTGCATCGCATATCTAATCAAAGTAGCAATACACAAAAAAATTAAAAAAAGAAAAGAAAAAGAAAACATGTACTTGAAGACAAAATTAGCGTGTGTAAACACAATCTTTGTAAAGTTTTTAATTCAAAATGTACATGACTTACCCCCATCCTTTGTTGGTTCAATCCTCCATCAAGGAACACTTGGATGTATCCCGAAGAATCCGACACTGATGCTTTAGAGTAGAGAAACATTAGAGTATTTTATACAGGAAAAAAACACATAGCGAAATAAAATGACCCATTATGTCATGAGATACATGATAGAGAGTTGCGTATCAGACTTTTTCCCATCAATAATGACTTAAATCAAGTCAATACGCAACACTATATCGCTTATAGATTTGCATATGTATCATTAATTCATTATTCGTGTGTAGACGGAAAACTATTGAGGTTCAGGATAGTAAAAGCAGATACATGACCAGAGATTTGCATGTCTCACGGATGTATGTATGTATAATTGCATATATATATATATATATATATATATATAGGGTAAGGATAGTGTAAAAAGGGCCTAAAGTGTGAGAAGTGTAAGAAGTGTATTATAACACTATATATAATACTATATAACACCATATAAACACCGTATAACAATATGTAAGACCATATAACACTATGTAACACTATATATCATTGTATAACAAATATAACACTATACATCTATCATAGACATGCTATCAGACAACCTATAGTGTTATATTTGTTATATAATGATATATAGTGTTACATAGTGTTATATGGTATTATATGGTCTTACATATTGTTATACGATGTTTATATGGTGTTATATAGTAATTTATATAGTGTTATAATACACTTCTCACACTTCTCACACTTTGAGCACTTTTTACAGGATCCTCTACCTATATATATATATATCCAACTCATTACAGATTAATATCAGACTTAACACATAGTTAAAGAAAGTGTTTCAGTGTAAATTTTTTATTGATAGAACTTACAAGAAGTGGAAGTAGAAGCAATACAGGGCTTCCATCCTTGGTTGACCAAAGGTGTCCAAAGATCTGACTGTTGTTTACTCAACTAAACATAAAAGTAAAAATAGTTAACACTTAAACAAAATGTTACTAAACTAGGTGGATGTTAGTGATCAAGTGAAACATACATTATCTTGTCGTAATGCGTTTTTAAATAGACGTGAGTGCCTTGGCTTTGAAATTATCGGTTCCTGCACAAAAAACGTTTTGGACCATGAGATGATTGTAAACAGTAACACGTACATGTTTAAACTACAATAAGGGGATAGGAATTTTACCATACGACATTCTACTAGATGCCCCGAAAGGATTATTCATTTGCTCATGCGTATATTTATCGATGATATATTATAGAGCAAATGAATCTACAAGTACAAAATTGCATGAAAATATTAGAAATTTGTTCCAATGTTCAGTGTGGTTAAATTTGGAAATTTACTTCCTTTGTCACAAAAGATTCCTTTGTTTCTTTCATTTCATTTCTCAATAGCAAACTAATACATCGAAATAGAAGGCAAATGGGCAACAAGCTACGCTGCTAGCCCTTTCTGAATAGCAAAACTAAGTCCTTTAAAAACTACATTCATAGATCTTAGAGTTATAACATTATTATACATGACCCGTTAGACTTAGTAGCTCCACAGCCTCAGGCGCAAGATTCAAAGTACATTGTCTCCCATTAACAAAAGATTAAAATATCTCATGCTACTAATCTAAGACATAACATTACTATGCATGACCCGTTGGACTCTAAGTCTTTGTTTTGAAAGATTAAAACTTCCCATCATCCAAGCATCCCTTAGATTTTCATCTACAATTTCTCATGCTATCAATATTTGACAAATTTGAAACTTAACTCCTTTGACTTCCAAAAGTCAAATCCTAGACTTCTTTTAGGAAGGATATACATTGATAGATCGAATACAACCTTGATTTGATATGATTATTGGAAACCGAAGAAAAATGCAATCCTTTTACACATCCTCCCACCCGAAATTTGTCCAAAAATGGATGTTTACATCAACAAAAGTTATACAAACTTACACAAGCCATTACTTAGGACCACATTCTAGGATCATATGAATATACACCAAGATCGTCCCTACATTCTTTACTTGAATAAATAACTCAATTATGTTATTTCAAGAAAGAAAGAACACTTGAAATCAACAATATAATAAAG
This sequence comes from Helianthus tuberosus, assembly GCA_030545235.1. Taxonomy (NCBI): domain Eukaryota; kingdom Viridiplantae; phylum Streptophyta; class Magnoliopsida; order Asterales; family Asteraceae; genus Helianthus; species Helianthus tuberosus. The sequence continues at coordinate 127,674,777 of CM060432.1, read as the reverse complement.
CAATACTACAAAAGATCAATTTTTTTTTATTCTACAATCCATGAAAATTCTCCACCAAAACAAGCTAAACTTTATTCCCACAAAAGGGACTAACATGAATAACTAACATAACAAAAAAACTAAATAAAAAAAAAAACCCTTCTTGGAAATGCATTTCCACACCTCTAAACATATAATTCACAACAAGTGTTTTTTTTTTTAACTTTTTTTTTTATTACATTGTGAAAAGAGAATCTCACCAACATAAAAGAAGTAGAAGCATAACCCAATGGAACAAAAAGGGTAGTGATCACTAACACGCCACAAAGTGACAAGCCGCCGTGTCGAAGCATCATCGTGCCACCGTAGGAAGCCATAAAGAGGCGGTGTTGCGGCGGTGCTAGGTGTATATCAAGATTCAAGAAGAAGAAGAAGATGAAGGTGAAGTAAGACCGTTGTTGAGTATTAATTGACTAAGTGAAGAAGAGAATTATAAATGAAATGTTATTGGGTCCATTATCTCACATGGCAGAAGCTATGACATTCACATGGTACAAATCACAAAAGAGCAGCTGGAATTGCATGTCCCTTTCTTAAAAGAACAAGATGAGTTAATTTAAGGCTTTAAAAAGCAACCGCAAGGTATAATTTACGTGTCACTATAAAGAAAACTTTGATATTAATATATCTATAATTATATGTGTATTAATGATGAAATTTATTAGCATGTCTCCTGTTATATAGTAACCCCACATTTATAAGACTTATACCTTTCTTGTCGCATTTAATAAATTCTATATTGGTATTAGTACTTTACTACTTTTTATCTCTTGAATAATATAAGAGAATGTGCCCCAAAACTAGAGATTAGTTATAATTACTGTAAGATATTTTTGGTTATTATAAACGGACAAGAATAGTTTATAGTTTTCTCTAGAATGAAATTTTAAAACATTATTCTTTCTATAAAAAAATTGAAAAATGGGTCTTAAAATCTTGTAATTATAAAAAGACATGTACAAGCAGTTATTTTCCCCATTTTTTTATTCTTTCTTACTCATAATGGATCTGTAGATCAGAGGATTATATTGAATTTACATGCGTGTAAATGCTTTATAATACATGAATATTGTACACAAACTTATTTGAACGCATGCTTATATTGATTGAAGTACATCTAATAACCATTATGTATCTTAAAATGTTAAAAGTTTAGATAAATACAAATGCATGTATCAATTTTAGTATATTCACATAATTATGATATGTGTTAATAGGCATGTTTTAAGGCTATGGGGTATGGGGGTGGACCGGTGATGGATTGGATCATGGATTGCCACATGAGATATGGTTCTCGTGTTACACCGTCCTCTTCCTAAACCATGATGGTTCACGTGGTTTAACCCATTGCAATCATGACACTCTTACAATTAATTAATTAGGGGATTTTGATTGATAGGGGATGATAGTGGAGGTCATGGTACACACCATATAGGGTGGTGGATTAAATTGGTTTAGTGGATGGGGTGACATGACGTTGACATGGAGGGTGGTGGTGGTCATTTGGGTCATGATCACACCACATAGCTTAAGTCAGTAAGTTTATATAAATACAGAGTCAGATGGAGCGAAATAAAGCATGTGTTTTGTACTCCCACTTCCCTATGGCCCAAATTCTAAATATATATATATATATATATATATATATATATATATATATATATATATATATATGTAGGAACTAGGTTCACTTTTTATTAAAATATATTACAAAATAAATAATAACGAGACTCTCGTTATTTGTGGGAAATTCGATTAGTACAATACCGGTTACAAAAACTAAATAAACGAATATAAAATACAACTAAATTGTACCAATCTTGATTCAAGGCCAATGTCTTTGAAAACTTCAACCGCATCTACGAGATCGAAACTCCGCTGCAACACAAGCAAAATTGTTGACGGTTTTTGGTTGAGGCACGTGTTCAACACGCTTCCCTTAAAACAGATTCCGCGCCTCCTCTCAGACGGTCTGTCTCCCAGGGTACAACAACCGGAACAGTATGTGTACTGCCGGAGATGACTCTCGCGCCCAAGATACCACCGGGTATAATGGTGTTCATAAAATAGGAAATATTTAGAAGTGTAAAAGAATAATTTAGAGAATACATTTCTCTAAATTTTATCCAACAAAGACAACCTGCATGTGTGTATAATATTTCTATTCCATATCTCAGAATGAACCGTGTTCCTATACTTATACACAATGTAGTCTACACATAATTAAAACTCATTTAATCTTGTAGTTAATACTGTATTAACCAAGATAATTAATCTTGTAACTACAAGACCATAAAAAAGTTTTAATCGCATTAAAATGGAGTTAAAGTGGTCAACGTAACTGTCATATCAATTCATGACGATCTCGTAACTAACGGAGACTAGGTTGACTGATCGTGACCAGCGCCCAAGCGCGCTGCACACTATACAGTCGGATCCACACTTATGGGAGCCGTAGGCCGCTCGTATGCTAGACGCGCACACTGCACTAGATCCTGCGCTATGCGCGCGACACCCAGACCAATGCGCCTAGTTACTACTGCAAACCTTCGCACGCTTGAACTGCCTGCCAGTCCGCGCGCCACGCTTCAAGGATCTCACGCCATGCCATATGCGCGCCATATGGATGCCACTACGCATACCAGGACGCCACCTGGTCATGCGCCATCCGTACTCGCGCGCCAATGACGTGTGCCATGTGCCTAAGGAACTCGCGCCGCATCTACATGCGCAATGCCATGACATCCGCCTACGCCACCCAAGGGTGCGCCATAAGCGGACCCGCCACGTATCTGACCACACGCTCATGGACAAAAATACAAAGGCGGTGTGCGAAGTCCAAAGTGCACTATAGCATATAGCCCACGGCACGCGCGCATATGTGCACGAGTAAGGGTGTTGCGCACCCTTTAGTGTCCCCACTAGTGTTTGCCTTTAAGGAAACAATATACAAGGAGTGCTCCTCCTTATAAACCACTTTAAGTTTTGTCATCCCACCTATGTGGGACAAGTTGACAAAACTAATCCATTTTATTCATCTTTGTTTGTTCCAAACATACAACTTCAAGCTTCGATATCTCATTCATCTTAGCTCTATTTGGACATAGTTTGAACACAAACCATAAATAATTATTTATACAACACATATATAAATATTATTGATGTCCAAAATATTTAGTGAAAAACTCATTTTCACTAAAATTTCCAACAATCCCCCACATGAATGGAGATCGATTAAAACACACAAAATTTCCCGATGAAAACTCGACAGTCGAGTATTGCAGGATAGGTAGGTTTTGCCTTTGAACCTTCCTTTGTGAAGCATAATTAGTCTACTAGGGTTTTGTAGACGTGATGTCCTTGAACAACCCCCCATTTGTGTAAACGACAATATACATTCACACAATACTTTCCCTAGCCGGGCCATCCCCTCACTATCATGTCCTATAATGGTCATGGAGCACTTTCCTGGTTCTGCGGGAGCTCTAGGAATTATGCCCTAATTCCATTCGAAGCGACCACACTTCTCTCCAACATAGGTGATTTCCCTTTAAATCATTAAAAGCATTATGGTTTACCATGATTTACACAAATCATAAAACCACATATTATGCTTAACCTCACAACAATGTCACTGAATATTATAGGAATGGACTAGGACGTATTTAAACACCCTTTTATAGTTTTAGGGGGATATATGAAACATATAAACTAGCTCATATATAAACATATATATTAGCTACGCCCCCACAGTGACTACCCTTCGGTTCATGATTAAGTTGGCCTATTGAACCTAGATCTTGGGATCTCCAGTCAACTAGGTTAGGTTTCCCTCATGTCCCTTTTCCATGGCTTTAGTCCCATTCCACAACCTGATCTCTTATCAACCCACTGGTTGTTGGATCCAAAATTATCTTTGACTTCGCTAAGTCACCAACGACAATTTAAATTGAGATCAGTTGTTCTAACGTGTTTCTTGACTCGCTAGTCACTTTTGCCTTTAGTCGATTCATAAGACTTATAACTCGTGATCTCAACCTGGATCGAGTTATGTACCTTGTCTTTAGAATGACATGAAACTCAATTCATGGCTAGACACGTTTTCACCATGCCTTTGGTGTGTCATGACTGACATCTTACTAGATTTGAATCTAACCAATTGGCATTCGAGTCCAATCTACTCGATTGACTCCATATAACCATTGTGTACTCCACTTGGTTATGCGTTTTCAATATATGCAAGTCACCCCCCACATTTAAGTGTAATTGGATAGCATCCAATTGGGGCGATGAAAGGTTCTCCCTTTCATTTCGAGTTTGAGAAAACTTCTCAACTACCATTTCCACATTCAAATGTAAGTCACCCCCACATTTAAGTGTAATTGGATAACATCCAAATGGGGTGATGAAAGGTTCTCCCTTTCATTTCGAGTTTGAGAAAACTTCTCAACTACCATTTCCACATACCCTAAAGGGTTTGTTTCTTAAATGGCCTCCTCCCCCCACATTGCTTGCATTTTAATGAAGTTATATTTATAGTTTTGTTTTAGCACAAAATTCGTTCTTGTGTCATCACATATTTTGAATGTTTAAAGTCAATTCAATCTCTGTCGAGCATATAAATTAACAAGTATTAGTCTAGCATGCTTTAGACCACAATACTCTAGCATGTGAACAGAAGATGCATCATTCTGATTCTTCACAGCCTTAAGAGATAACACACTATCTCTTCCGAACATTCGTTTCTTAGTTTAGACACAATAATGAAATTTTATTTCACCATTCCAAAACCATCGGTTTTAGGAAGGCCTCAAAACCATAGTTAACTTCATCCATTAGGATCATAACTCGTTTGCCTTTTATCTCCAAGGCTTCATCATTGACTTCGTAAAGACTTAAACATAAGTCTTAATCCAAGTCACTTTGATGAAAGATCTTTATATAAAATCACTTGAGTCTTGAGATATAGCCAATTAGATTGACTCTCAACAACAAAGCATTCACGTATGCCTATAGTGATATATACATTTACGTTGTTGTTTCATTAATACCATGTATTGGGATACTCTCCCAAATTGAGGACCAAGCCTCCACATAGTTTAAACAACATTGATGGTGGTAGAAGCATCTACAAGTCCATCACTATTGTAAATTTCCATTAATAAATTTTCTAAATTTATTAAAACATTTACAATAATAACATATATCTCTTTCATATGTTATATTATTTGAAAACTTACATGTGCATTTCCATGTTGATGCTCTCAACATTAGATGACATATCTCGTTTTCGTGTATTCCATCTCAAACCATACACCACGTTTCTCACGACGCCGTTATGCATTTGATGTTTGATTTGTGACTTATTACATAAGTCATGATCACAACCCGCTCGTTGTGTTTGTGTAAATTACTTTTTACACTTTGTATCAAAATGTGTATCCTTTTGACAACTTATTAGTAGTCCAAAATAACGGATACACCAATGATATCTAAACATCAAAGGCCAAAGTGTTATTTTCTTCAACACTTTTTACCGAAATAAACGCAATTATTTCGTTCAGTGTCATGTTTTGAGGTACTCCCTCATCTTGGAACTCTAAACTTGAATAATCACAAGTTGTCCAAAGTATAAAGTTGTTTACAATTAACTACTCGCAAGTAGTTAAGCAACTTATTATGTCTATAACAACATCGAGTTGTTTTTCACAAAGTAGTCTCTCCAAGACTATTATATGGTTCAAGACGTTATACTTCTCGTGTAAGTATCGAATCACTTATACTTCGCAAAGACATGTTTTATTCGTTCAAAACATTTCTCGTTTTTGCAAGTGTTTTAATATTAAACTATATATTTATGTTTTGATTACAAATCAAGACAATAAACCTTATAATAGTTTAATAAATAAAACAATTTCAAACTCGCTCGTTTGAAAATAAAATGAATACACATCGTTTTAATAAATGGTTTATCATATTCAAACTATTTCTAACCGCTGTTAGATAAAAACGATTATCAATCGTTAAAAGGAGTGGTTTGTATGAAAACCAATTCTAATATCCTAATTAGAATTTAAATGGTTAACAAACATTCAAAATATTCGGTTTTATAAAGTAAACCGCTTCTAACGCGCTCGTTAGAAATAAAACGAATACATTTATTCACTTTTGGTTTACTTAAATGAACATTTTCTAACACGCTCGTTAGAAATGAACACATATCTTTTCTAACACGCTCGTTAGAAAATATATAAAACGATTATAAATCATCTTAAATAGTTTATCATAGTTAACCCGGTTCTAACCCGCTCGTTAGAAATTAACGATTGCAAATCGTTAAATTAGTTGGTTATAAGATAAACTAATCTAATACGCCTATTAGAAAATTAGACGACTATTTATTGCCAAAAGCCGTTTTTGGTTTATATAAAATAAACGTTTTCTAACCCGCTTGTTAGAAATAAACAATTGACAAAGTCGTTAAATCGTTTCTAACACGCTCGTTAGAAAATAAACAACTATCAAACTCTTTAAATCGTTTCTAACACGCTCGTTAGAAATAATCGATTACAAAATTTGTTTCGAAGTTTATAAAAAAAATATAAACTATTTCTAATACGCTCATTAGAAATAAACAAATAAAATTCGTTTAAACGTATGTGGAATAAAATCCGTTTCTAACTCGCTCGTTAGAAATTTAATAGTTTAGACGAAACCGTTACAATGTTTATTATCCAAAATAATTGTCTCCAACACGCTCGTCGGTAATTATTTGAAATAATAATATTTTCTAACACTCTCGTTGGAAAATCTAAACGTATATTTTCTAGCACGCTCGTTAGAAAATCTAATCGTCTTTTAACAAGTGAGTTTTACACAATCAACGTATCTAACACGCTCATTAGATATAAAGGATGATATTAAAACTTATTATTCTATAAAATTCTAACACGCTCGTTAGAGATATAAAAAGTTTTAATCTTGTTATTCTTTCAACAACGTTTCTAACACGCTCGTTAGAAAATATTAAAACTAGTTATTTTATAAAATAATTACTTTCTAAAATGCTAATTAGAAAATATAAAAATTTAAGACTTTTAAACCAACATTAATATATCAATTATGGTTACTAAAAGCTTAATAAACATAAATTAAACGTTACAAACATTTAATTTGCAAGGGGTTACAAAATAAAGTTTTCTAATACGCTCATTAGAAAATTTAGTATTTCAAAACCTATTGAAATACATATTATTTTGTATATGGTTCGGTTTTATCTAAACACGAACAAGAAACCCATGAACTGTAAACTTGAATCAAAACAGTCGTTTTGCAACCCGGTATTCGGATTAAAGATTGTACTCCAATCATAAAAAATAATCCGACTCATTGTACTAAATAAATATTTCCCAAAAATTATTTTCAAGATTTTAACAAAAATCCCATTAAATATTTTAACTTTCGTGAACCTAAATCCTCGTAGAGAAGGGATTTACGATTGTAGCAACAATCTTCACGAAAGTCTGTTTTAAGATTGTAGGAACTAGGTTCACTTTTTATTAAAATATATTACAAAATAAATAATAAATAATAAATAATAACGAGACTCTCGTTATTTGTGGGAAATTCGATTAGTACAATACCGGTTACAAAAACTAAATAAACGAATATAAAATACAACTAAATTGTACCAATCTTGATTCAAGGCCAATGTCTTTGAAAACTTCAACCGCATCTACGAGATCGAAACTCCGCTGCAACACAAGCAAAATTGTTGACGGTTTTTGGTTGAGCCACGTGTTCAACACGCTTCCCTTAAAACAGATTCCGCGCCTCCTCTCAGACGGTCTGTCTCCCAGGATACAACAACCGGAACAGTATGTGTACTGCCGGAGATGGCTCTCGCGCCCAAGATACCACCGGGTATAATGGTGTTCATAAAATAGGAAATATTTAGAAGTGTAAAAGAATAATTTAGAGAATACATTTCTCTAAATTTTATCCAACAAAGACAACCTGCATGTGTGTATAATATTTCTATTCCATATCTCAGAATGAACCGTGTTCCTATACTTATACACAATGTAGTCTACACATAATTAAAACTCATTTAATCTTGTAGTTAATACTGTATTAACCAAGATAATTAATCTTGTAACTACAAGACCATAAAAAAGTTTTAATCGCATTAAAATGGAGTTAAAGTGGTCAACGTAACTGTCATATCAATTCATGACGATCTCGTAACTAACGGAGACTAGGTTGACTGATCGTGACCAGCGCCCAAGCGCGCTGCACACTATACAGTCGGATCCACACTTATGGGAGCCGTAGGCCGCTCGTATGCTAGACGCGCACACTGCACTAGATCCTGCGCTATGCGCGCGACACCCAGACCAATGCGCCTAGTTACTACTGCAAACCTTCGCACGCTTGAACTGCCTGCCAGTCCGCGCGCCACGCTTCAAGGATCTCACGCCATGCCATATGCGCGCCATATGGATGCCACTACGCATACCAGGACGCCACCTGGTCATGCGCCATCCGTACTCGCGCGCCAATGACGTGTGCCATGTGCCTAAGGAGCTCGCGCCGCATCTACATGCGCAATGCCATGACATCCGCCTACGCCACCCAAGGGTGCGCCATAAGCGGACCCGCCACGTATCTGACCACACGCTCATGGACAAAAATACAAAGGCGGTGTGCGAAGTCCAAAGTGCACTATAGCCTATAGCCCACGGCACGCGCGCATATGTGCACGAGTAAGGGTGTTGCGCACCCTTTAGTGTCCCCACTAGTGTTTGCCTTTAAGGAAACAATATACAAGGAGTGCTCCTCCTTATAAACCACTTTAAGTTTTGTCATCCCACCTATGTGGGACAAGTTGACAAAACTAATCCATTTTATTCATCTTTGTTTGTTCCAAACATACAACTTCAAGCTTCGATATCTCATTCATCTTAGCTCTATTTGGACATAGTTTGAACACAAACCATAAATATTTATTTATACAACACATATATAAATATTATTGATGTCCAAAATATTTAGTGAAAAACTTATTTTCACTAAAATTTCCAACTATATATATATATATATATATATATATATATGGGCTTAATAGGAAACCTCATCTTTTTTAGAAAACTATGCAAACCCATTGTCATCCATTGATTAACAACCATCCAACTTGATCAATGGCTCTTATCATTTTGGAAAGAATTATAATTAAAAGAAATAGTATAATACACATTTGAATGTCTGGAAGGGCATTTTGGGTAGAACAAAACCCACTTTTTGGCATTGAAAATGACAAAACCCACTTGTGTCATAATCTCTCTCCTCTTTCTTCTAGTCAAATCTTTTAATAAACTATTATCTCTCTCCTCTTTCTTCATCATGTGAAAAGAAGAAAGCTTCATGGTCTTCAATGGTGATCTTCATTTGAATAAAATTTCAGCATCATGTGGTCTGAAAAAATCACAAAGACACACGCACGAGTGTGTGTGTGTGAGAGAAGAGCGATGACAAGATGAATGTTTTTAGAGAGAGAAAGTTGATGTTTTAGATAGAGAAACAACAATCTTTATCACAAAGACACACGCACGAGTGTGTGTGTGAGAAGAAGGTTTGAAGATCTTCTTCGTGTTCATCGGACGAGTATAGATCCGGTAAGTGTTCTTGAAATATCATTTCACACTTGATTTTTTGTTGAAATGGTTGTTAATATGTTTTTGTGTGCTGAAAGTGTTTTAGTAATGGTTAATGGGGTATCCATGGTTAATGTTAATGTATTTTAAATAAATAAAAAACTTTAGGATAAGATTTTGAACGGGTTTTTTTGTTGGTTTGGTTGCTTGTTAGGGGCTTTTGATCTTAACAGTAGCTGTTTTTTTTGTTGGTTTGGTTGCTGGTTTGGGCTTTTAATCTGAACAGTAAGTGTTTTTTTTTTGTTAGGTTGTTTGATTTACAGAAACAGACCCATAACATGTGTTAAGCACCTGTTAGAATGATATATAACGTGTGTTGATTTACAGAAACAGATCCATAAAGATATTCAATTGACAAGCTGGATGGATGTAGGCGACGTTAATGCGGGGACATTGAATAAGTTAACTCTTTTGGGATAGAAGTTTTCGTTCGTTTATAACATGTGTTAGTGGTTCATGCTGTAACAGATCCATAAAGAAGTTTTCATGCTGTAACAAGTTTTCGTTCGTTTCTAACATGTTTTGCACATTTTGGAATGTATAACATGTGTTAAGACTCTGTTATAATCTTTTTGTAACCTGACATGTATTCATGTATAAGCTAGTGGTTTACAAAACACCATGATGTGTATATACTGATCTAACATGTGTTACAATGTGTCTGTTCAGAACATGTAATTGATTAACATGTGACAAGGGTGAAAACAATCGACGGGGGCGATGAGTTTAATGCTGAGCTTAGTTAATATCGTAATCTTGTTGTAACCCCACTTGTATACATATGATAACATGTAAGCATCCATTATAACCCGACTTGTATTCATGTATATCAAAAATGGTTTGCAAAACATCATGATGTGCATATACTGATTGTAACACGTGTACAAGTTAATATTTAACACCGTATACCTGGGATAACATGTGTTAAGCCTCTGTTATAATCTTGGTTTAACCCAACATGGTGTCATGTATAAGCTAGTGGTTTCCAAAAGACTATTAACTTGTATAATCTTGGAACATACAAGTTAATATTGTAACACCGTAACCCGACTTGTATTCATGTATATAAAAGTCACATCCTTTGGGAAATAAGTCTTTGTTCATTTATAACATGTGTTGGTGGTGCATGCTGTAACAGAACACCATGATGTAACCTGACATGTGTTCATGTATAACATGTGTTAAGCCCCTGTTATGATGATATATAACGTGGGAAAGAACTCTTCGTTCGTTTATAACATGTGTTTGTTTTGCACATTTTGGAATGTATAACATGTGTTAAGCCTCTGTTATAATCTTTTTGTAACCTGACATATATTCATGTATAAGCTAGGGGTTTACAAAACACCATGATGTGTATATACTGATCTAACATGTGTTACAATTTGTCTATTCGGAACATGTAATTGCTTAACATGTGACAAGGGTGAAAACAGTCGACGGGGGCGATGAGTTTAATGGTGAGCTTAGTTAATATCGTAATCTTGTTGTAACCCCACTTGTATACATATGATAACATGTGAGCATCCATTATAACCCGACTTGTATTCATGTATATGAAAGTGGTTTGCAAGTTAAGATGTGTACAAGTTAATATGGAACATACAAGTTAATATTGTAACACCGTATATGGAACATACAAGTTAATATTGTATAACGTGTGTTAAGCCTCTATTATAACGTGTGTTAAGACTTCCAGAATGGATGCATAAACTCCAATAGTAACTTAATAACATAGTATACCTGATATAACGTGTGTTAAGCCTCTTTTATAACGTGTGTTAAGACTTCCAGAATGTGTTAAGTCCATACCGTTTTAACATCATGTACTAGACAAAAACAAAATAAGAGTCTCACATTACATATTACTAGTAAACGAAAATACATAGCCCTAAGAATGGATGCATAAACTCCAATGATTTGTTTGCACACCCATTTTGTATATACATATATATAATTAAAAATTACATGTAAATATCTCAATCCTACTAATCCCGATTTATCGCTAGTCGGTACTCCACCGCCCGACTAGCGCCTATTTCAATAGTAACTGTAACAGCAGAGGTAGAAAATACGGGTGCCTCCAACAGAAAATATGTTAAGTCTAGACCGTTTTAACATCGTGTACTAGAGAAAACAATAAGAGTCTCACATTACATATTACTAGTAAACGAAAATACATAGCACTAAGAATGGATGCATAAACTCCAATGATTTGTATGCACACCCATTTTGTATATACATACTGTAACATGTGTTACGCACCTGACATGTATAACGTGTGTTAAGCCTCTATTATAACGTGTGTTAAGACTTCCAGAATGGATGCATAAACTCTAATAGTAACTTAATAACAACATAGTATACCTGATATAACATGTGTTAAGACTTCCAGAATGTGTTAAGTCCATACCGTTTTAACATCATGTACTAGATAAAAAATAAGAGTCTCACATTACATATTACTAGTAAACGAAAATACATAGCACTAAGAAAATGGTGGAGCTTCCTTTGACAGTCTGCCTTAGCTTTTCAGCGGCTACCTTTGTTGCCTTAGCTTTTCAGCGGCTACCCTTGCTTTATTGTTTGGGTCGGTCTTGAAATGGTTTGTAAACATGTGGGTGTGCGTATGCCAGGGAAGTTAAAAAAATGTGTTTTCATGTCACACATACAAAAAGGTGAAATACCATGGTTTGAGCACCAAAATCCCACACACTGAAGCTGATGTTCTTGTATTCAAGCGTTTCAACATTGAATCCTGCAAAAAAAATCATAGAAATAAACATTTGATTCGACAACAATATTAAAAATGAAACTGTAGTTTTTATTATAAATGACAGGTTCTTTCTTGTATGAGCTAATTCTTCACTTGAAAATAGATTTGATCAATAAAAAATCAAAAATATTTTTCGGTTTTCTATGTTAATTATCTTTTGAATGCACACTATTCTTATCTACAAAATTACTTTAAATCCATAATATAACAAGATATATCAGTGATAGAAAATTTTACTACTAAAACAATTTGCTATCTAGAAGAATTGTTGATAATGTAACGTACCGATAGTAGGGACAGTGGTGACAATTTTGCCCAATTTAAGGTTGTACAAAATTGTGGTTTTGCCAGCTGAATTGAGACCAAACATCATGATTTTAACCTCCTTCTTGAACATGAAACTGAATAGCTTGGTAAAAGACTGTCCCATATTTCTGTTACAGAGAGATGATGAACATAATCAATCTGATGTTGTGTGAGATGCAAATATAAACTATGGACCGGCGACATTAACTGGGATGTTGGTGGAATTGTCTCCATGGACATTAATGGAGAAAGCATAATTTGTAGGAGAAGATGATAATGGAGCTTGTTAATGAAGATACACAATAAACTAAAATATTGAAAATGAAATATGGGGTGAGTTATTTTTTCAAATGAGATGATGGGCATTAAATGAAGATGTCAGATCAAATTGGGAAGATAAACTTGGCTTGGCTAAATTACTAATCTAACCTTGAAAGCAAAATGGATTAGGAAGGTTCTCAGGCCACGTGGATGAATATAGTCCACAAGTAGAGTTTGCTAAGTTTTTTAAAAAAATAGGGTTTTTTGTAGAGCATTACCCTATAGGGCTTGGTTATATAAGAAACCCTATCTTTTTAAGAAAACTATGGAAACCCATTGTGAACCATTGATTAGCTTACATCAAACTTGATCAAAGGCCATGATTATTTTGGTATGAATAAAAATAAAAAGAAATAAAAAGGACTGCCAATTTGTACCATCCAAGGGCATTTTCGGAAGTGAACATACACAATGGGAAATAAAAAGGACTGTCATTTTGTACCATTGATTATTTCTCTTACACACATGTTATCTCTCTCTCCTCTCTCCTCTCTCCTCTTTCCTCTCTCTTCAATCAAGATCATGATGAACACCAAACACAAATTTCGATCTTCAAGTTCAGATCTACATCGTGAGAAAGAAAAATGTTTGAAGATTGTTGTTTTAGAGAGAGAACGACGGCAGGATGAAGGTTTTTAGAGAGATGATTTTTTTTGTTTTAGAGAGAGAAACAACAATCTTCATCATGTTCATCTATAATCTTTATTTTTTTAGAGAGAGAGAGATTTGAATGTTCAAGTGTGTGTGAGAGAAGAAGGTTTGAAGACCCTTCTTCGTGTTCATCGGACGGGTATAGATCCGGTAAGTGTTCTTGAAATATCATTTCACACTTGATTTTTTGTTGAAATGGTTGTTAATATGTTTTTATGTGCTGAAAGTGTTTTAGTAATGGTTAATAGGGTATCCATGGTTAATGTTCATGTATTTTAAATAAATCAAAAACTTTAGGATGAGATTTTGAACGAGTTTTTTTTGTTGGTTTGGTTGCTTGTTAGGGGCTTTTGATCTTAACAGTAGCTGTTCTTATGTTGGTTTGGGTTGCTTGTTTGGGTTTATGATCTGAACAGTAAGTGTTTTTTTTTTGGTTGCTTGATTCACAGACTCAGGCCCATAACATGTGTTAAGCCCCCTGTTAGAATCTTATATAACGTGTGTTAATTTATAGAAACAAACCCATAAAGATATTCAATTGACAAGCTTGATGGATTTAAATAAATTCAAAACTTTAGGATGAGATTTTGAACGGGTTTTTTTGTTGGTTTGGGGCTTTTGATCTTAACAATAATTGTTTTTTTTTTGTTGGGTTGCTTGATTTACAGAGACAGGCCCATAACATGTGTTAAGCACCTGTTAGAATGATATATAATGTGTGTTGATTTACAGAAACAGATCCATAAAAGATATTGAATTGACAAGCTGGATGGATGTAGGCGACGTTAATGCGGGGACATTGAATAAGTCACATCCTTTGGGAAAGATGTCTTCGTTCATTTATAGCATGTGTTGGTGGTTCATGCTGTAACAGAACACCATGATGTAACGTGTAATATGAAACGAGCCATTTATGGTAACACATGTACCGGTAATTTTGGAAATATATAATATTGTATTCATGTATAAGCTAGTGGTTTACAAAACACCATGATGTGTATATACTGATCTAACATGTGTTACAATTTGTCTGTTCGGAACATGTAATTGCTTAACATGTGACAAGGGTGAAAACAGTCGACGGGGGCGATGAGTTTAATGGGGAGCTTAGTTAATATCGTAGTCTTGTTGTAACCCCACTTGTATACATATGATAACATGTAAGCATCCATTATAAGCCGACTTGTATTCAAGTATATGAAAGTGGTTTGCAAAACACCATGATGTGCATATACTGATCGTAACACGTGAACAAGTTAACATGGAACATACAAGTTAATATCGTAACACCGTATACCTGAATAAAATGTGTTAAGCCTCTGTTATACCTGAATACATGAGTATAAGCTAGTGGTTTCCAAAACACCATGATGTGTATATACATATTGTAACATGTGTTAAAGTGACTGAAAATGTATAACGTGTGTTAAGCATCTATTATAACGTGTGTTAAGACTTCCATAATGGATGAATAAACTACAATAGTAACTTAACAACAACAGAGTAAACATGATATAACGTGTGTTAAGCCTCTATTATAACATGTGTTAAGACTTCCAGAATGGATGCATAAACTTCAATAGTAACTGTAACAGTAGAGGTACAAATACGGGCGCCTCCACCATTATAATCTTGTTGTAACCCGACTTGTATTCATGTATATGAAAGTGGTTTGCAAAACACTATGATGTGCATATACTGATAGTAAAAACGTGTACAAGTTAATATGGAACATACAAGTTAATATCGTAACACCGTATACCATAAAAGTTAATATGGAACATATATAATGTGTGTTGATTTACAGAAACAGATCCATAAAAGATATTGAATTGACAAGCTGGATGGATGTAGGCGACGTTAATGCGGGGACATTGAATAAGTCACATCCTTTGGGAAAGATGTCTTCGTTCATTTATAGCATGTGTTGGTGGTTCATGCTGTAACAGAACACCATGATGTAACGTGTAATATGAAACGAGCCATTTATGGTAACACATGTACCGGTAATTTTGGAATATATAATATTGTATTCATGTATAAGCTAGTGGTTTACAAAACACCATGATGTGTATATACTGATCTAACATGTGTTACAATTTGTCTGTTCGGAACATGTAATTGCTTAACATGTGACAAGGGTGAAAACAGTCGACGGGGGCGATGAGTTTAATGGGGAGCTTAGTTAATATCGTAGTCTTGTTGTAACCCCACTTGTATACATATGATAACATGTAAGCATCCATTATAAGCCGACTTGTATTCAAGTATATGAAAGTGGTTTGCAAAACACCATGATGTGCATATACTGATCGTAACACGTGAACAAGTTAACATGGAACATACAAGTTAATATCGTAACACCGTATACCTGAATAAAATGTGTTAAGCCTCTGTTATACCTGAATACATGAGTATAAGCTAGTGGTTTCCAAAACACCATGATGTGTATATACATATTGTAACATGTGTTAAAGTGACTGAAAATGTATAACGTGTGTTAAGCATCTATTATAACGTGTGTTAAGACTTCCATAATGGATGAATAAACTACAATAGTAACTTAACAACAGAGTAAACATGATATAACGTGTGTTAAGCCTCTATTATAACATGTGTTAAGACTTCCAGAATGGATGCATAAACTTCAATAGTAACTGTAACAGTAGAGGTACAAATACGGGCGCCTCCACCATTATAATCTTGTTGTAACCCGACTTGTATTCATGTATATGAAAGTGGTTTGCAAAACACTATGATGTGCATATACTGATAGTAAAAACGTGTACAAGTTAATATGGAACATACAAGTTAATATCGTAACACCGTATACCTGGGATAAAATGTGTTAACCCTCTGTTATAATCTTGGTTTAACCTAACATGGTGTCATGTATAAGCTATTGGTTTCCAAAACACCATGATGTGTATATACATACTGTAACATGTGTTAAGCGACTGAAATGTATAACGTGTGTTAAGCATCTATTATAACGTGTGTAAAGACTTTCACAGTGGATGAATAAACTCCAATAGTAACTTAATAACAACAGAGTAAACCTGATATAACGTGTGTTAAGCCTCTATTATAACATGTGTTAAGACTTCTAGAATGGATGCATAAACTTCAATAGTAACTGTAACAGTAAAGGTACAAATACGGGCGCCTCCAACAGAAAATGTGTTAAGTCTAGACCGTTTTAACATCGTGTACTAGAGAAAACAAGAAGAGTCTCACATTACATATTACTAGTAAACAAAAATACATAGCACTAATACGTGTTACATTGTACATGGGTTTCATGTCACATGTAACACATGCATGTCCTGAAGTTCAAACTATAACACGTGTTAGTTGTGTTGTGCTGTAACATAAACATGGTCATGATCCTTAAGCATCTGATCCACGTTTGACGAAACCAACGGTCCCGAGAATTGGATCTTGTTTCCCTTGTATCCATCACCATCCTAATAACAAAAAGATAAGATAACCGTTAAGTCGTTAACCACACATAACTATTAACACATTCATAGCCAGAAAATCTTTTTCTCAAACATCACAACTTTTTAGCTAAATTGCAATCTTTTTCTCAAATAAAATCACAACACAACCAAAAATCAGTTCATATGCAAACCAAGCATAACTTTTTAACACAAAAATAAAAACCTGTAAATTACATTAGCAAGTAACCCCTTTTAAGAACCATTTTAACAAAAAAAAAAAAAAAAAATCATGTTTCATCTCTAAAACAACCATTACACAAAAACCTATTAACAACCAGGTTTTATGAATAATTTTTGATATTTTTTCGTCTTTTTTTTTTTTTTGAAAATTGTGAAAAGCAAGGAAACAAGATTAAATATTTCAGAGATTTAAACCTGGGTTGCCTAGGACACTTCTTTTTTTTCTTGATTAGTGGTTGACTTTGACTTGGAGGAGGATGAGCAAAGTATTTTGATGATTTGGATTATAACTGCTTCCATTTTCTTGACATATATTCTCATAGCAAGAATTAACAGTAGCTACATGAAGATTAGATGCAGAACTCAAATCATCTTCCAGAATCACATCGAAGGTTGGGAAACTACGGACCGGCGACATTAATTCTGATGAATGATGAATGGAGGTTGGTGGATTTGTCTCCATGGATATTAATGGAGTTACTTGCTAATTTGGAGTAAAAGTGAAATGGGGTTTCTCTGATGAATGATGAAGAAGATATAAAGGAAAATATGAAAAAGAAATATGGGGATGGTGAATGGTACGATTTGATGGGCAATTAATGAACATGTCAATTCATATTGGGGATAGTTCTTGGGGGTTAATGTAATTTACTAATATAACCTTGATGTCAAAAGTAATAGAAAGGGATCTGTGCAACGTGGCAAAATGTAAGCCACATATATAGTTTGCTAAGTTTTCTAAAATAATGGGGTTTCTTACTAAGCATTATCCTTACCCTATATATATATATATATATATATATATATATATATATATATTACATTTAAGTAATTTTGGCTTTAAGATTGTTGACATTGATGTTTATGATCTCTAATTATGTATAAACAGAGATGTTATAGGAATCATAGGATCTAAAACATCTTTTTGGTTTTTTTTTTTTTTTTTTCATAAATGGCCTCAATTTTGTTATCTGCTTTGGACTTACAATATTTTGAGTCAACCGTGGATAAATATCCAAATAAATGAACATTACGAACTGGTTCGTGTACTTCTTGCATTATGTATGATTGTATATTGAACTCTTCATTTTATACATAAACAATCAGAGTCAGGGGTCTTTCTGTAAACAAACTTTAACGTCAGCTAAGATAAAACTATAGAAGTATGATTGGATATATTCCACTCTTTTCATACCTTAACAATAACTTTGTTACAGATAATATTTTATTAAATATGGTTGTTGTAAAATAACAAAAAAGATATGTTTTATACAAAGAAAAAAATATATAAACCCTATAAAAAATATCTCAACCCGATAATATAAATTAAATATTGATGTTGTACGTGTATGATGAGCTTGGTGTGAATTGAATGCGGTGGGTGAGCAGTGGTACGAGGAGTGGTACCAAAATAATTGAGAAGCGAGTGAGTGAGTCACCGGGTGCATGACACGGTCAAAGGTGTAACTTTTGCACCGTTGGGTTGTGTCGGCCATGCAACCCAATTTAACGTTAGAGGTTTGGGTGGTCGAACAGTGGTTTAATCATTGAATGCCTACTTGGTGACCCATCGCTATCACCGCTATCATGTCTTATCTCCTTACCGTGTACTCTACTTATCCCCAAACAAAATAAAAGCATCTTATTTATCAACCTTTTTTTTGTTGTTAAAAAAATAACACATTTATAACACAAGTTGGTTGGAACATATAGATTTAAAGAATAAAAACCAATTTAAGTTTGTTAGATGTTTTAGTGTAATTTGATTGATTTGTTCATTAAAGCGTTTTGATGATATATGTCAAGCAAGTTAATAGAGTGCAGATTGCATGTTTGGCTGAGTTTATTATGATTTACGTATTTAGAAACCTAATTGGTTCTTAGGGGCAAAACCCCCAAGCAATGGGGGTTACAATGGGGTAATGCCCCCTTGGCATGGGTCTGGGGCACCAGGATCCAAGGGGCAGAGTCTTTGGCTGGTTCATGAAATCTATCTCTTCGGCCTTTAACGTCTTTTTTTCTAACCCTTTTGGCCCCTAACATTTAATGGACGAGGTTAGTGTTAGGGGCCAAAAGGGTTAGAAAAAAAGACATTGGGGGCTTAGATGTTAAAAAATTTTGTTTTGGACTAAAAAGGTAAAAGTGATATAACCACAGGGGTCAAAATCGTAATCTACTCTTTTGCTAGGGTATATATGATATTTTTCAAGTTTGTAGGGGTATATATGAAATTGCCCCTAAAAACAGGCTAATATTATCAAATGAGTCCAAAGTTGTGTTAAGTGTATTCAAAATATTAAACCTTTTACAATAAAGTTATATTAACTTTTACAGCTCCAAAGTTGGATAGAAGAGCAAATTGAATGTAACATCCAGTCACTTGTATTAACTGCTCATATGAAGTTTACAAGTTTGTTTTTCTTATGCTTGAGTGGAGATTAACCCGAGGCCACCCATTTAAGGACTACTCTCACGCTAACACACTTAACCTTAGAGTTATCCTCTCATCTACACATAATGCGCCCAAAATGCGTTGGTAATAAATAAGGATGGACATTCCTTAGGTGTCTAATATCTCTCTTTTACACGGTTGATGTGAGATTTGCCTATGGTGTTACAATCACAATCCTCTTGCCCCCTCCCCTTATGGTTTCATTGTACTCGATCAAGTTTGTCCAATCATCACAATAAGAAATGTAGGATTCGCCTACGATGTCCCAAACAACCTAGGAGACTCATCGTTGTCGATGACTTACTACCATCATGAACGAAATAGAAGTGGTTTTAATATCATATGTAACGTCATACACATACACCAAACATATAAATCATACAATCTTGTTGTATATTCGAGAGAAAAAAAGATAGCAAAAGGGAGAAATATGATTGAGATATTAGGGAGAGAGATTGAAGGTCTCTATTTTCATTTCTAGAGAGTGAGATCTAATGGGTGTTGGTCCAAACCAAGTTGCAAAAGACAACCCACAGAAAAACATGTCTTTACATAGGCTTTAAGTCATTAGTCATGAAACCAATGAAAAAAGGACATGATTTGACGAAAGTTGTTGAAAACTCATACGTAGAGAGCAAAGGGGTCATTTGAGGATGTAATATGAAAGCATCACTTGACATAATTGTTATACCATGACCATCAATTGAACATTTGTATAATCTTAATATATTGAGTATATAAAAGTTAATCTTACAAATATTGAATAGCTATATATTAATTGAGTATATAAAAGTTAATCTTTCAAATATTGAATAGCTAATTAGAAGTTAGGCGCCTTCTTATTTGGTGAACAATGGAAGTATATTTGGTTTCGGTGATCATATTACTTGTTAAACTCGTTGTTCATTTAAGTTTACTGATTGTATTATCATTTGGGCACGTCGTGGGAAATTAACTCTTCAGGCAAGCCCAATTAATGTAAACGTTATTACAAATTACAACCTATTCTCGAAAAACAAGTATCAAAGTAATATTAATTTTTATCTTTGGTTGTCTTCTAAAGAGTATTTATGGATATGATATGAAATAGTAGTTCAATGGCAATGGAATTGATACCCTACCTAAGTGTGTGGGCTAAAGAGTAAAGGCCTAACCCATGAAAGCCCAAGCGCGAGAGCTAGGATCAAACAATCAACCCACTTAACGTAGATCTTGGAACTACTATATTATCTCAAAGAGTAAATTGCCAGTTAGTTAAGTACCTGAGGTTTAACCAAAGTTTGACATTTTAAATCAAATAGTTTTTTTCTTACCATTTTAGTTCAATTAGTTTTGTTTTCTGTCATTTTAGTCCTTGACTTTTGTCATTTTTTGCCATTTTCATCAAGCACCACCACCACCACCCACCCCATCACAACCTTCTATTATCGGAACCACCTTCCTGCACCATCACGACCCACCCACCCACCCCACCACCATCACCACTCACTGTTTCCACCACCACCAGCCACTTTTCCACCATCCACGTCATCAACCAACACCACTGCCATCATCGTAAAACCAACAACCACCACCATCATCTTCACTGTAAACAGGCACAACACCATCCCCATACCATCGCACCTGCAAAATTCACCCAAGTTAACTAAAATCTTTTAATGGAGTTAGTGGATTGGATGAAAATGTCAAAAAATGACAAAAGTCAAGGACTAAAATGACAGAAAACAAAACTATTTGGACTAAAATGACAAGAAAAAAACTATTTAGACTAGGTGGCAATTTTGGTTAAACCTCAAGGACTAAAATGGCAATTTACTCTATCTCAAATCATTGGATATTTTATTTTATATAGTTACAATACGAAGATGGAAGACCAGTGCCATGCTGCTGCGCGGCAGCTTGGCCTTTGGTCTACTTTTAAGTTTTTTTTTTCTTTAGTAAGTTTTTGTTTATTTTAGTCTTTACCTTTTAATATTTTGTATTGTTGCTTACAACCCTTCGACTTTCTAAAAGGTTTATAATTTTTTTTTCTTTTAGTAAGTTTTTGTTTATTTTAGTCTTTACCCTTCAATATTTAGTATTGGTGCTTATAACCCTTCAACTTTCTAAAACCTTTATAATCATCTTTTACGTGTTTATAATTATGTACGTATCGGTATACATTCAAGTTGATTACGTTTCTTTGAAAATGGGTATGCTCAAATATAATATGCTTTTTCCTTTTTTTACGTTTTGAGTTTATCTATGTTTTGGCATAAATTTTGTTTTACAACAAGTCGGATCAAATATACTATGTATTCATTAGACTTTATAAATTCGACTTACTTTACATTTCGGCGCCACCGCAACGCGCGGTACCATTTTTAACTTAAAAAACATAAAATTTTTACTTATTTTTATGTATATGTAAGTATAAGTTCAGGTTAGTGTTCGACTTAAATTCTTTCGCATAAGCTGGGCCATATATAATATGTTACCGTGCTTATTTTTATGTACATCTTCAATTTATCTACGTATTGACGTAACTTTTGTTCAGAAACGATTCGGGTCTTTACGGTACAAATCCGAGTTACTTTACATTTGTACCTGCCACATCACGCTGGAAAATTTACTAGTTAGTACACGAGTATTCAAACTAGGGATATGATATTTTTTTACCTAGTTCCACTACCGTATCATATTGGCACTGGCGAAACATAGGTATCAGTATTCTATTTTATGGTTTTCAGTTTTCTACCTAATCGGTTTCGGTATCTTTCCACTATCGGTACCGAACTGGTATTGTACCACCATAATTGGTAAGATATTTTGTTTGTGTTTTTACTCATTTACGTTATTCTCAATACCGGTACCCAACGATGTATCCCTGATTAAAACAACAATTTCTAATAATTTTATAGATAATTTACTCATTAATAATACAACTAGAATTGAGTTATAACTAAGTCGATCTAGGACCCGCACGTTATGTTAAACCTGTCAAACAAGAAAAAATAGACGATGTAAAAACGTTCACCCATACACGCACGTTGCGTCGTGTTAACTCGCAAAATTTAGAACGAAACGTAAAAACGTTAAACCAAAGACGCACGTTGCGATGTTTTAAGTCACAAAATTTAGAAACAAGCATAAAGCGAAAAATTTGCGGAAAATGAAAACTATAAATGACCAAAGTTGAAAGTAAAAAAAGTTGTGAGGATAGATTGCAAAAGATAAAAAGTTTTGGGTTAAAAGTTAAAAAAAAACAAATAGTTTTTGGTTAAAAGTAAAAAAATAAATAGTTTTGGGTTAAAAGTAATTTATGAAATACTTTTGGGTGAAAAGTAAAAAAAATCAATTTTTTTGAAAAACCCCAAAGCCAAGGTTACGACAACCATATGCATAACCATTTTTTCTTTAGAAAACCCCCAAAGCACACCCCGCGTTGCGGCGGGGCGTAAAACGGTGTCAAATAATACTAATGTCACAACCGTCATCGACCACCAACACTGACTCGACCTAGGATCTGCGTGTTGTGACGAACCTGTCAAACATGAAAAAAAAAATATGTAAAAACGTTGAACCACACATGCACGTTGCGCCGTGTTAACTTTTAAAATTTGAAACAAAACATAAAAAAGTTGAACCACACTCGTACGTTGCGTCGTATTAACTCGAAAAATTTAGAACTATACGTAAAACGAAAATTTGACAAAGATGAAAAGTACAAGTGACAGAAGTTGTGAAGTTAAATTGCAAATAATGAAAAGTTTTGGGTTAAAGTTAAAAAAACAAATTATGTAGGGTTAAAATTACAAAAGGTAAAAACCTTTGGGTTAAAAGTAAAAAATTAATTTTTTTTTTGAAAAAGTCCTGAAACACAAAGTACAAGTGGTTATGTACAAAAAAGTTGCTTATTTATATATGGAATAATTACTCCAAAGTTATATGAAATTTAAATATTTACTGGTACAGTTATATTTTTGCTAAGATACAAATATGTGTTAAAAAACAATTTATAAAACACGACACAATTACATTTTAAATTCAACACTTTATAATTAGTTAAATAAATTATTTAATAATGAGTTAAGTGAATTTTTATATGTATTTTCTGTAATTGAAGATATTTCCATATTATAAATTATCAACAAATTGTTGCTTATTGGTGTTGTACACAACATGTATGGGAGTATTTCAAAAAAAAAATTGATTTTTCACTTTTAACCCAAAGGCTTTCACCTTTTGCATTTTTACCCTTTTGTTTTTTTTAACTTTTAACCTAAAGTTTCATCTTTTGCAATTTAACCCCAATACTTTTTATTTTTAACTTTAGTCTCCCAAAGTTTTCATCTTTCGCAAGTTTTTCGTTTTACATTTCGTTCTAAATTTTGCGAGTTAACACTCCACAACGTGCGTGTGAGGTTCAACGTATTTTCGTCATTTTTTTCCGTTTGACAGGCGCATCGCAACGCGTTTATTTTCCCTGTTTGACGGATTCGTCGCAACGCGCGTGTCCTAGATCGACTTATTTATTCTTTTCTACGTTTTACGTTTTACGTTTTATTCTAATTTCTTCGCATTAACACACCGCAACAGGCGTTATGATTGTATGATATAAATTACGTTTCGCTTAAAAACGAGTCAGGTCAAACATAATACGTTTTCGCTTAAAAAACATTTTTACGTGCATATTTTTATGTGCGTTTTGCTATAAATTCCAGTTGGTATACGTTTCAACGTAAACTATTTTGGAAAACGAGTTAGGTCAAATACAATTTGTTTTCGTGCTTTTTTATGTATGTTTCATAAATTTGTTTCGACCCGAGTGGAGTCATATTTTACTTTTCCCTTTTTCAAAATCTCTAATTAATCCCTTTTGATAACATATGTGTCGGTTTTTCCCTTATACCCGCTAATGTTTTCTATCTATGAGTCAGATCACATGTAATACGTTATGATTGTATGATATAAATTCGATTTACTTTATGTTTTGATCCAATCACAATGCTTATATAGGTTACACTAAGCAAAATCAGATATGTCGAAACGTACGTTTTCATATGATTAACGCATAAAATAACATTTGAACTAATCTATTCTATATTTACGGTGTACCCGCGCCGCAACGCGCGCGGATGTTATTGCTAGAATGCTAGTTACTACAAACTAAAAACTGGGATTACATGGTTAATGAATTTGAACTTTTGGATGCAAGTACTTTTCAAAGAAGAAAGCAAGTGTCGACGGTAACAAAAATAGTAGATACTTTGCGTCACTTCAATATCCTTTTTTCAAAAATATATGATGCTTTTATGTTGCAATTGCAATACAAATTTCACATTTATACGTTATCATTTATCGGTAGAAGTTATTCTATAAAATCTCTTAAATCTAAGAAGGGTGCAAACACATAATGGATCACAAAATATAACACAATAGATTGCAAAATATAACACAATGCCAAGAAATATAGCACGATGTCGAGGGGAAAAAAACACACAATAAATCGCAAACACACACACAATGATGGAATTAAAAGAAAACACAATACCATATAAAAAGACATAGTGATCTAACAAATATTCTAAAATCTACAAGCTAAAAATTCAAAAACAAAAACAAAAACAAAAACAAAAACAAAAACCTAAAATCTTATACCGTAGAGTTCGATGAGACGGTTGCAATGACGGTAAAATAAGTTCAATCGAAGTTCGTTTGAAATATTTCCTACGATTTTCTATTTTTAGGAGACTGCATTTAAACATTTTCCTATATAAATATATAGGGATACTTTCAATTGAGAACTCTCTTAAGTCGTGAAAACTAGTGAGACCTCACTTCTCGTGTGAGTTTTCAACCAAATTTTACATAAAAGTATATTAACACCTAACTAAGACATTGGTAAAAAAACGAAAAAAAATTACAAGTCGTTTTTTTCGACTTGTAAGTTTCATTTACAGTGGTGTAAATCGTTGTAGTGACATAAATTAAAGTGATTCTGCCCCACCGTAAAAGCGGGCTTTTTTTTTAAATGGTAACTCAAAAGAATTCGTGAAAACTTTTTTTTTCCCCAAAAAACCTTTGGTAGTCGAGTTCTTACAACTCAATTTAGTTCATATTTTAACTATTTCTTTTATATATATATTGTTTAAACTAGAGTAAATTGTATAGATAGCACTTGTAATTTAAAAAAAAAATACAACTTATTTCATTCTTTATATTTTAAAGTGACAAGGCAATACTTGCTTAGATAAAGAATTATTTTGTTAATTGACGGATTTCATTTGTAAGGAGCGTGAGTGCCATCTACACTTTCACTCTCACTCGTGTATAAAAAAGACACCTCTTTGTCTTTGTGACTTTACTATCTATGTGTCTTCTTCTCCTATAATCTCCTTTTATACCACTCGCCTCCTATAACTCATTTATCTCCGCGACTTCATCCTTGTCCTCCTTATCGACATTATATTATGGTTTGATAGAGTTTTCATTTTTAATAATTATCCAACTAAATGACAATTTTGCATTACAAGCTTCGAATATAAGACCATTCTTGCACTTTTAAAAGTAGAATCATGTATCTTCAAAATAGAAATAACAAAAACATGCAACTTTTACTAAGCCACAAGAACAACTAGAATTAAGTCAATGGACAATATGTTTATACCTACACTTAGATACATGTTCAGATGGAGAGTTCTTTCTATGGTGTGCCTACTCGTGTAGCCCTTATGTGACGACACAGATGAGTCTATTGACCATATTCTTATCAGATGCTACTACGCATCTATGGTGTGGTTGATGGTCAGCACATGGAGCAACATATCTCCTGTATACTCTTTCTCTTCGCAGGATTTGTTCCAGGTTCATAAGCATTGGCGAAGTTAACCATAGAAGGAAGTTTGTTCAAGTTGTTATCATGATTGATTGCTGGTGTTTGTGAATGGCTCGGAACAAGAGGGTTTATTCCAACGAAGATACAAGGATTGTGAAGATTGTTGGGGACATCAAGACGTTAAGCTTTCTGTGGTTTAAACATTGCCTTTTCTTTTCTGGTTGTGTTATAGTTGTTGTTGGCCCGTGTTAGTCGCTTGCTAGTAGGGCGTTCTAATAAAATTCGTTGTTCAAAATAAACCCACAATTAGATACCAAATACAATACATAGTATCTTCATTAGCTAATTTAATTTTCTACCATTTGCCATTAATTTTGGCAAAATTCAGCAACAACCAACTTTTTTCCTTGCCGTATATTTCACATGTGTTATTTGTTTCTAATCAGGAAAATGCTCTTTGGTAGGTTGGTCACCTACATAAACTGTGTAGGTTTTGCCATTGCCACTACTCATATAATCATATCTCATAAAGAAACTCTTTTATTTTCTCTATATATCTACTAATTAGGATGCAAACCTTGACCTGTCATTTAGTGAAATCTTAAATTCAATTATTGGAAATCTTAATTAATAACAACCTAATACTCTAAGATAATAACATTTTAATTATATAAACAAAATACTAATATGATCCGTTAACTATGCTATAGTATTGCCAATGAGGTAGTGGTGGAGTGGTTTGGGAAAAACTTGGTGTTCCTTCTATCAAGCAATCATGGGTCATGAAAAAAAAAAGATCTATTCCAAACGAGGGTTGCAAGTTATGATTCGTTTCATTCAATTACAACAAGCTTTTTGGATGGAGCATCATACTATTTGCTCATCTTTATAATTTATTAACTGACAAAAAAATCTAAAAAATATATTGAAAGTCGGGATATGATAAACTCTTATCTTATATCGATTTTTAACTTTTGAAGCATGAATTTATGTTTTACTTGCTTTTGAGCCATTTCTTTTAAGTCATTGTTTGTAAGTAAGAATAGAACATCCCATTTCATCTCCTTACTTTAATCTCTATAATCCTCCATGTTAAACCACACTTATATCTATTTTGGTTTCATATGTTATGGCGTTGTATTTGAAAAATCGGATGCCCTGTAAAGGGCCCTTAATTAGCGCTCGCAATCCTGACATGAACACGATAACACGACACGGACCTACACGAAGTTATCATGTTTCGTGTTTAACTTTAACAAGTTTCGTGTCTAAAACAGGTCGACACGATAAGACCTTAGCAGGTTTCGTGTCTAAACCCGTTAACCTGTTAAGATCCGTTAAGTACATGTTAATAATTAAAAATTAAAAAATATTATATGTGGGTGTGGACATGGGGTCATCAGTCGTGAGACCTGGGATGAATTATATAGACAAACACACGCGGTTCTTTTTCCACAATCCAAACCCTAATTTTTAAATCTCTCCCACAAACACCACCATTCCGAATTTAGTTCACAACTTCCCCAATTCGATCATGTTCGTGTCTTAAACAGGCCGTGTTCGTGTCTTAACAGGTCGTCTGCGTGTCTTAAACATGTCGTGTTCATGTCTTAACAGGTCGTGTTCGTGTCTTAAACAAGCCGTATGATACGTTGGTAATTTTTTCGTGTCTTAACAGGTCGTGTTCGTGTCTTAAATAGGTCGTATGATACGTTGGTAATTTTTTCGTGTCTTAACAGGTCGTTTCGTGTAACCTATTTATTAACAGGTTTGTGTTTCGAAAATCTGACACGATAAGATTTCGTGTCGTGTTCGTGTTTACGTGTTTCGGGTTCGTGTCTTATCGTATTCGTGTCTTATCATATTCGTGTCTTAACAGATCGGGTTGACCCGTTATGCCAGCCCTACTTAAAATATAAGCGTGTATATAAATTCAATAATAGCACTATAATGGTGAAAATAAATAATAAACAAAACAAATTTATCGTAACAAAATTACCAATTTACTTAGGTTTAAAATATTAAAATTTTAATTTAGTTAAATCAGTCAGTTTAAATTAGGGATGAGTATTTGGTACCAGATACCGGTACCGTACTGGGTATATTCGGTATTGTTTTTCATTTTCTCTATTTTTCGGTACCGGTACAGTACCGCTATTTACACCGGTAAATACCGGTACCCAATGGCGAAGCTTGAGATTTCCGACCGGGGGGGGGGGGGGGGGAGTCACCAGACCTAAAAATTTCTATAAAACCAGGGGATCGAAAACGTATATACCCAAAAATTTCTATACGGAAACTACACATTCTCCACTACTGAGCGAAAAGTTAGGGGGTCGGCCGCCCCCTCCGGCCCCTTAAAAGCTTCGACCATGCCGGTACCGACACCAATTTTCCCTGTTTTTCGGTACCGGTTCAGTACCGAATGGGTTCCATGCGGGTTTAAATGTGTAAATGATAATTAGGTTTAGATGGGTCAAAATAAAAGATTAAGGTTATTTGGATTTTATCACTCCTAACTATTGGGTATTGGCCGTTGTCACTCTCAATTATCACTTTGACTCCCACAACTCCCAACTTAACACTTTGTGTGTTGTGTCACTTCGGTTGGGTGGATTTTGGCTCCCTTTTTATCTTTTAGGAGCAGACTCACCTGCAGTCATTAGTAATTCACAAAGTGTTAGCCTAATATTACCAATAACACAAGTCAAACACTAAGAAACGTTCACCTGTGGAGTGACACAACACACAAAGTGTTAAGTTAGGAGTGGTGGGAGTCAAAGTGATAGTTGTGAGTGACAGAGGCCGATATCCAATAGTTGGGAGTGATAAAATTCAATAACCTTTTAAACTTTATAATTTTTTTGTCCTATTTTTATTTTAATACATATATTTTTTAAGTTAGGGCTCAAAAAGGGGTCAAATGCAGTCATACCACCCGCAACCCTTAAGGTCCAGCCCTGTGTTACGTGTTTATAAGTTCCAAAAAAGATATTGATGTTTACCTATTGATGAAAGTACGTATAATCACAATTAAGAAATAGTAAGATGTTATAATATAACAACCTTCACCCACCATCATCAATGCTCAACTATGTTGCACCAACCTTATAAATGCATCAATTATTTCAAAGTTATACATGGAAATCATATGTATTAACAAAAGCCCAAAACCCAAACATGGTAATTACTGAGTCTTCACATTACCGCACATAACTTGAAACACGATAGAAAACTAACATGGATAACAACTCTCCTAAAATCTCAAAACACCCCTATACGTCCTAAAATACACCGCGTATACGAAAAACGGCTCCGAAATACCGTTATTTTAACAACAATCAAATAAAATAAGTTTTACCGGCTGCTCGCGGGGCGCGACCCAAACAAGAGAGTTCGTCGCGGGCCGCGACCCCTTACACCAGGCCACACCCCAGCCCGCCACGTGGCGTGACACCCGTCAAGCCTATACCGGTGACTAACCGAGGCTAGGGCTTACCCTACAGCCTCGTGGGCCGCGAATGCCTCTCCTGTTTCTCTCGCGGGGCGCGAGAGCCCACTGTTCCAGCCCTATAAATAGAGATTTCGACGTTCAGTTGAAATCGTTCAAAAATTCTCAAAATCTCTAAATTCTCTGAATAGCTAAAGTAATTCCCGGGCATTATACCCACTAAATAGCGAAGCTTTGCCTCGATGTAAGTATCATAACCCTCAATTACGTATTAGTTACGCTGTCCGATTGATTTAGTGTTGCGTAACGCAACTCGAGACTCTGCCTGACTCAGTCGTTGGAGTTCTGTCTCGGGGAGGGTATAGTTAATGTAAAATTTGGGTTATTATACTAACGCGTGTGCAATGTTTAAATTAATAGATTATAACCAGGAAGTCATAAGGAAATACCTAAATTAGCAATGTGAGTAATTCCTCTTTTTCATAAACTGTTTTTACAAAACCTCAATTATTTAAATTACAATTCACAGTGATTGAGTATTTGTAAATCTACAATTATCGTCGGTATGTTGGGGTTTTGTATACATAACTTGTTACTACACTGTGAGTAGTAGCATGACCACAAGTCAGGATTGACAGTACCTTAGATGGTAATTAAAGTAGATGTAAACAAATGTAATTGCAGGTTGCCCTCAATGCTGTAAAATGATAAAACTTGTTTTGATTAAATTTGGATTCACTCACCAGTATTTTCCACTGACAAAAATGTTTTAATTCAGGTAATAAAATGTGAAAGCCAAATAGAAGCCAGCTGGAGAGCAGAGCACTGAAGGCTTGGAAAAGTGGCTATAAAAAGTTACTTAAATAAAGAAGAAGTTTTATTTCAATAAATTAGGGTTTATCCCTATAAACATGTTGTAATGAAAACTTGGGTTTTTCCCATGTATTTATTATTATGAAAATGTGGTGATTTACTCTCATAAAATATTTCCTAACAACGGTCCAGATGTAAATTCCGCTGCCAAATTAATAAACACCGATACCACCAGCTCTGAGTAGCTCGCGGCCGCCCGCCTCCCGAGGTAAGGGGTCGGGGGTTGCGACAGAAGGTGGTATCAGATCTACAACCACTGATTTCAGCCACAGAAGTGTTCAGCTGACATCAAAATTTTCAATTCTGTTAGGAAATAATCTATGTGACTATGTGCATACATGTATATTATTATTTTGTGTTATTTGACAACCTGTTAGTTTACAGTATGAGTGATCAAGGACCCTCTGACGCATATCGTCACCTCTCTAATTCTCCTAGAGATTAAGGAACTTCCTCCCAGCCTACTCCTTCGGGGTATTCAGCTGACACCGAAGAGGGGATATTCATCTTTAAAGCGCAATCCGTAGAACCATTTCCTACGAAAAAGAGAGGATGGTTCAGTCGGGGAGCACATGAGCGTAGGAAACGAATGAGGAAATTACAGCAACAAATGGCTTTAGCAGCAGCAAATAGGGAGATGAACGCCCAGACCCAAGACATAATCATTAGGCGATTGTCCAACTTTCACACACTAGCCACCACCGCCGTAGACCCAAACTTAGACCAGATACTGGCACCACAACCACTACCACTATTCCCAACTCAACCTATGGAAATAGAACCCAACCGAGAAGAACAGGTTCCCATACCAGCATATGATCCGTGGAATGATGAACATAGGGATTATCGAGAACTCTACCCACAAGAGGAACCCATACCAAACCCTATAGCACCATACCCCAATCTTGACCCTCTAGATCCATATTGGGATGCAGACCAGTATGTTCGGGAAATACTAGAAAACCCATACCCATATGGAGAACCCTTACCACAGTACCCTGACCCAATACTCGATCCACCACCATCCATGAGTACCGAAAACGTGTAGGAACTCCGCACATTTGGTGAGGAGTTAGTAGATGAAGGAGAGAGAATAAGGCAAATAGGGGAAAAGCTCGTTTGGAAGTACGACTAGCGAAATATGCAATACTGGATGAAACCCTAGAAATAATATACATATATGTATATATATATAGAGAGACGCGTGTAGTTTGAAAAAAAAAATCAACTAAAATAGATAATCTAATACCTACAGATGCATAACTAGTAGT
Source organism: Helianthus tuberosus (assembly GCA_030545235.1). Classification (NCBI taxonomy): domain Eukaryota; kingdom Viridiplantae; phylum Streptophyta; class Magnoliopsida; order Asterales; family Asteraceae; genus Helianthus; species Helianthus tuberosus. The sequence goes on along the minus strand of CM060432.1, from coordinate 127,642,424 downwards.
ATGTTTTAAATTCCAGATGCAGCTTGTAATAGATGCATATATATATATATATATATATATATATAAAATAGAGTAAATGTCGCAATGCTCGACGGTTTTGACCAATGTGTTTGTTTGAGTAATTGTTGGCATTACATCTTATTCTGTGATATTAATACCTGATAATTGTTTGTAAATCCAGATGGACAACAAAGAAAATCAGGAAAACCAGAATAATGATAACCAAATAAATAACAGTTCCATTAACATATAGTAACCCAAGGAATTAGAGACGCTATGCCATATATTATCCTGATCGGAATGCCGCGCTCCGGTCAAAGATAATATTTATAAGCCCAAATTACTCTTAACAAATAGTTAGTGGTAGCAAGGGGTCGAACCACGAAGAGTATGTGGTTTGTGAATGGATTCGATTGAATTATCAAGAGTGTCACAATTTATGAAGCTTACTAGAATGTTTTTGTATTTTTGTTTAATTGAGAGATGTGAGTTTAGACTAATTGAATTGATTAAATTGATTAACAACTAATGATTAACGATTACGAGAAAATTGATTATGAGAACAATAATAAGAAAAAGGAATCACACCCGGTTTCGGTAATTGCTAACTTAGGATTTCTACAAGTTTTAGATTCAACTCAAATGCATTCGATTAACGGATTTAGTGTACCGTGACTTAGGTGCTAATAGCTATCAACGTCCCGAAGAACGGACAAGAATACACTTTGTAATCAACACAAGTAAATCCTAACAACGACAATGCACAATTACATATCACCATTTCGCAAAGTCATAACTTTTAACATCGTTCGACAGTTTACGAATTCGAAACAAATGTAATACTATTGTCAAAAGTTTCAAAAATCAAACACAAATTGTCACTAAGTTGAAACAAGAACAATTCGAAACCCTAGAATTAACAACTACCTACACCGGGGTGAAACCGAGATGATTAGCCGCTCATGGTTGAAGAAGCTTGATCACCGGATGATTGGAACACGAATAAAGTCATCTTGAAGCTTGATGGATGAAGGAATGATGGATGATTAGGGTTTTTGGATGATGATGGTGAGTGTGAATGAAGAATGGAGAATTAGGGTTTGGATGGTGGAATTTGTGATTAAGGATGGTTGATGGTGATGATCGTGATTCGGATGTTGTAGTGATGAAGATGATGGAATGGTAGATGAATGATGGTGAGATTAGGCTCCAAGATCAAGTTTCAAACTCCAAGTGAAGTGTAACTCCTTGTTCCATGCCAAAAGGACCAATAAAACTCGTTTATTCAAAATGGGATCCGATCTGCACGTTTCAGCAATCCCCAACCTGTCGGCGACGGGTATGGGGTCGTCGGCGACGGGTTCTCACAAATCGAAATCTGGCCTACGGCCTATTTGACTGTTTACGGTTCGTTTGGCTGACGGCAATTTCCAGCGGGCGTCGCCGACGGCTGGGGGCCCGTCGGCGACGGGTTCTCTAACCTTCATTTTCTGATTTTACATGTTTCGCTCCCGTTTGATCCGTAATGCGTTCCGGTGCTCCGGTTTTCGACCCGGTGACTCGTAAAGCTCCCAAAAGACTCCTTAAACTTCATTAAACCTGCAAACACAAATATAATTAAAAGTAGGCTATTCAAGATTAAAACTCATGTAAAAACATAAAGTTACACGATTACGAACACCGGTTTTCAACCACGTATCACATCCCCACACTTGTCTTTTGCTTGCCCTCAAGCAAATCTGTTTTTCACTTTCACGTGGGTCGAACAATGAATACACTTCCCATTCCCGAGACAAGAGTTAAGGTCTAATGTCATACAAAAGTTCATACCTTTTACAATTTTCACATAGTTACCGGTTAAGTGAATAATCACATATAATAATGGTTATCCAAGATTAACCCGCCCGCAAAACTAACAAGTCATGCATATCCCTCACAATGTGCTCTCTACTCGGCTTAAAATTTGGCTAATGTGTATAATGTATTAGCACTTCAACAATTAATCGCTCAAAACCGATTAGAACACGTACCCGCATAGGCTTGCAACTCAATCATTCTCCACCACCGATCACGAATACTAAGCACAAGTCATAAGGTCTTTGTATGGGTTGTAACGGGGCTAGGCTAAGGGTAGGAATTAGGATATTTTTAAAGTGGCTAAGATGATGAAAATTCGATTTTTTTTTATTACAAAAGACTAAACTAAACAACACTAAATATAAACATAACTATGAGGCAACGACTTTCGCCTTTTATTCAACAAACTGCTAGCACATCTTTTTATGTTTTTCTCAATGCTTTTCCATTCTTTTTCGCAACATTTTCTGTTTTTTTTTTCATAAATGCAAACAATCAAGAATAACTATACAAATACGACTCCTATAATCGAATTTCCATCACACGGGTTTAAAAGAAAAAAAGGTTTAAGGGTTATGGGCTATAGGGTGGTCAAACGAAAGGTTTAGGCTCAAAATGGGCGACTAGGGAATTTGTTCGGTTAAGGATAGATAAATGGTTTTAAGAGAAAAGGTTTACCTAATGCCTTAATCATTCTCGTGCTTGTATTCGGTCTATAGTCTCAAACGTATCAAAAGTTGCAAGTTCTACAATACGCGACTAATGGTCCACTCAAACAAAGAAACATGTAAATGTAAATCTATGATATAAAAGTGGCTCAAACCTCACGTATAAGGGTATGATATGTGATATGCATAAATTGCTAGTTCCTTAGGCGAATTATTCCCAAATAACCACCCGCTAAATACCCGTTATGCTTATTAATTTGAATTTGACCATGACAAAAGACCAAATGGGTTGTGACATCCCTCGATGACTTGGTTACTTGTGCTTTAAAGATCGCTTTTAAAACAAGACATTTTTGAAATTTTTTTGAAATTTTCCCCCATCCCCACACTTGAGGTAAACATTGTCCTCAATGTGTAGTATTTAAATGAACGGGTCAAAATCGAAAATTCTTACTACTCCCCCATCCCCACACTTGATGTAAACATTGTCCTCAATGTGTAAGAACTAGAGTTTTAAAACGCACAAGAGACGTGACACGGCTAACCTTCCCAAAATTTCACCTCGGAAAGATAAAATACAAAATACACTCCACTTATTACTAAACTAAGAGTCAAAGTAAAAAGGAAACGCATGCACCTGATTCTTATTGCTTGATGCCCATATCTTCTTCTTCTTCTCTTCATAAAAACGGTTGTCCCACGAACATGTTGTACCTACAAATTCTAACCCTTGTGTAGAAGCATGCTTCTCACAACCATCAAAATTTGTTAGTTACCTAGTTGTACCACTTTTATGAAAATATTACCCAGTCATGCGTTACTTCACTTTGATTTATGTGGAAAATAATTTACAACAACAACAAACCTAACTCACTTTCGTAGGAATCACGGCGGCATTTAGCATATGCACGCAAGCCCTTTAAACCTCCCGATAGCTCGGGAGGACGAGTAGGTCTCGTGGGGGTTATATAGGGAACACACCCACAACGTTCATTTTACTATTAAAACGAAAGAGCAACATTATACAACAACAACAACAACAAAATTACAAAGAAAAACTAAAACTAATTGCGGAAGAAAATATACAACAACAATTGACTTACCACCTCATGGTGGTCGAATGGCGTGCTTGCCGCCTACGAACTCCTCGAAATCACCCACCGGTGATTCATACCATTTGTTGCCAAACGGTCCAAACTTCCTCACCTCCTCTTCCTTCTTCTTTTCTAGAGGTGGCTTCCTTGCCTTCTTTTTCTTGACCGTCTTCTTCTTTGTTTCTCCAAACCTACTGACCATAGCACATACCTTTTTGTTTGGATTCATGTCCTTTTTAGGACACTTATCCTCACCGAGCGGGTTAGTGAAATTTGGAAAAACATTTAAATTTAACTCCCGGTCCCCAAACTTCATGCTCACCGTTCCCGTTGCACAGTTTATTATGGCATTAGCAGTTGCTAGGAACGGCCTACCCAAGATAACTATCGGTTGGGTGTCCTCAACACACCCAACATAGTCTACTACCAAAAAGTCAACTGGGTAGTAGCAATCATCCACCTTAACAATCACATCCTCCACCATCCCCCGTGGATGCGTGGGGGTCTGATCAGCCAATACCACGGGAGTATCAAATTTTCTTAATGGACCAAAATCGTATTGGTCATACAAACTCCCGGGTAAAATGCTCACACAAGCTCCAAGATCGAGGAGCGCCCTCTCAATTTTGAAAGTTCCAATTTGAATTGGAATAAGAGGATCTCCCGGATCTTGAGCTTTTGGGGGGAGCGCACTTGATAAAACGGCACTAACATGTGATACCAAATCAACTGGTTCGGGTAATTTATTGTGCCGTTTTTCAATGCTCAACTCTTTCAAGCATTCCACATGAGCCAGAACCTTTTTAATGTCATCAAGTAACGGCAAATTAATTTTAGCTTGTTTAAAATTTTCCCACCCCTCGTCCTTTGGTGGGCACCGTTCTTCACTTTTCGATGCATTAAACGGGTTAAGTTGATTTAAACAATTTTCACAAAAAAACATTTTTAGTTTTGTTTTCAATTTTGCGTTGTGAAATCGTTTCTTGTTCATTTTCATTTCCCAGCTCATCACTTATATTTTCCACTACACCATCAATGAATTGTGGTGGTGGAATGCTTTCAACACTACATATTTCATCATTTGGAAGAATACTTACCGCGCTAATGCGTGCATTCCTCACGTTGCTTGTGCTAGAACCTTGATGCTTCGGGTTCATTGTAGTGTCACTTGGAAGCTTTCCCATGCTTCCCCTAATTTAAGCCATCTCTTCCGCAAGTTGGCCCACTTGCTTTGCTAATGCCTCATGCGCTTTATCCCGAATCTCGTTTGTCTTCTTTATCTCCTTGATATCATGGTGAGATTCTTTTATATTGTTTTGAGATTCTTTTATATTGTTTTGAGATTCTTTTTGCATATTCAACAAAGCGTCCATTTTGGCACTCAAATCATCACCACCGGTTTGATTACTCGACCCGCTTCCATTACCACCTTGATTATTGTAATTCCTTTGGTAACCCCCTTGGTTACTTCCTTGACGAGTTTGATGCGAATACCCACCTTGATTTCCCGATTGGAAATTCGGGTTCATTTGATTGAAGTCATTACCATACCTAAAGTTAGGATGGTTCCTCAACCCGGGGTGGTAGTTGTTGGAGTTCATATCGTATTGGCTCCGGTCTCCATACACTTGATTCACATCCGCGATGGCTTGGCAATTCTCGGTCCGGTGATCGATGTCACCACATTCTTCACATACGCTATATTGTACCGCACCCACTTCTTTCTTCTTCATGCGAGCCAATTCCCGCTCCAACGTATCAATCCGATCCTTAGAACTTGCATCACGATCGGGCCAAGACCTTGAGGTAGGCTGTTTTTTGGCTCGGTCGGCCGACTCTTTCGCCTTTGATCTTTTGCTCATTCTTTCTAGGAATTCCCAATCGTCGTCTTCGTGATTGCTCAAGAGTGTTCCATTTCTTGTTGACTCAAGACGATTCCAAGTTGTGTCATCCAAACCCCGTACAAAACATTTCACCAACTCCCACTTTTCTATTTGGTGATGTGGGCATCTCCGCATCATTTCTTTGAATCGAGTGAATGCTTCATGTAGTGGTTCACTCGAAAGTTGGCGAAACGACCGAATTTCATCTCTAGCATCGTCGGTCTTTGCCATGGAATAGTATTCATCCAAAAATGCTTGTTGCATTTGTTCCCAAGTTCGAATACTATTGGCCGGAAGTGTGAGGAACCACTGTTTTGCCTTGTCTTTCAAAGAGAATTGAAATAACCGAAGCTTAACTTCCTCTAGTGCGAAATTTTGCCCCCCAATAGTATTACAAATGGAAGAGAACTCCGCCAAATGCGTGTATGGTTCATCATTAGACCTCCCGTTGAAATGGGGAAGTATATTGATGTAATGTGGTTTACAATCAAACATTCTCCTTTGTTAGAACTTTTAAGATCGTTGATACTTGTGCTGGATCAGTTTAGTCATAGTTTGTAGCTATTTTGAATGTACAAGGGCTTATTTTGTAATTCCCTAGAAGATAGTTTCCTGACTTAGTGTAGATAAGATTCCAGCAAATTTATAAATTTGCTGGCTAATCAGGAACACTATAAATAGCCCTCTCATTGTAACCTTGGCAAGCTTTTGGCTCTTGAATGAATATTGGTGTTGTTACATTCTTGTGTTGATCTTGTGCTCAAATCTGATATCCAAGGTGGTTTATTGCTATATCTTATTAATTGGATTCAATACAACACTTGTTGTATTCATTAATCCATAAGCTTCACCTTCTTCTTGAATCTTTCTTAACTTTTCATATCTCAAACACCTAATCAATAGGTGTTATGGGTTAAAAAAACCAACCACTGTGATCCGGATTCGTTTTGGGATCTACAATTTGGTATCAGAGCCTTAGTGCTCTTGGTTGTTGTGTTCTTGTTGAGATTTTTCATAGTTTTGAAGGTTTTCAAAAGTTTCAAGGTTTTCAAATTTTTGAACTAAATATGGATTGATTTGGTGTGTTTAATCGATAGGTTATTGTTAATATATGATTAGGGAGTCATTTTGGACATTTTGATGTATCAAAAGGTGGTTTTTGAGCTGTTTTCGTGAGATTAGAGGGTTTTAGTTCGTGTTAAACCCTCTGTCTAGCGATATTATTTTGAATACAGCGAACAAGTTTTGAAGATAGCGAAATTATTTTTTGAATATAGCGAACTCAGTGTTGAAGGTAGCGAACATAATTAAATCCCTTAGAAACTCATCGCAGGATCATTAACTTCGACGATCGTCATTCGAGCGAAATTAGTGATCATTTGCGAAATAGTGTCCAGTGACCCTTGAGCGAAATTATCGAAGGCGACTTCGAGAACCGTGATAGCGAACCACATCGTTCTTATCACGGTATTCGGTGATATTAACCTAACTATTGTCTGTGTTGTGTTTTGTCAGCGAAATTATCGGATTCGCTCGTGCAGGATTCCTTATAGCACCAACGAAGGTTAAGCATCGGTTAGCGAAGTTGTTCAGGATCCTTCGGTCATCGGCGAAGTTAATCTGTTCACTGGTTGTCTGTGTATTGTCAGCGAATTTAACTTCTGATCAGCTCCATTTTGTCTCAAACAAGCAAAGATGTCGTTGAATCAACTAAGTCCAATTGCTCAAGCGGAACTTGAAACCGGAACCACAACTCGGCCACCAAAGTTGAAAGGGGCTGAAGACTTTAGCACCTGGAAGACTCGCATTCAATCGTTCTTCGAGTACACGGACTACAATCTGTGGCTCTCTGTCACCGCTGGACCCCACATTCCAACGGTTGTCCGAGGAGATGCGGTGGTGGCCAACAATGATGCAACCACCTTCACTGATGAAGACAAGGCTCTAATCCAACGTGATCGTCGTGCTCATGCTGCTTTAACAATGGCACTATCAACTGATGACTGTAACATGTTTGAAGAACACCGAACTGCAAATGCACTCTGGAATGCATTGATCGAGTACTATGAGGGAAATGAAGAGTTGATTGAAAGCAAGAGAGATATGGTGCAGAAACAATATGACATGTTTTGTGGAGTTCGTGGAGAAAGTCTTTCTGATCACATCAGTCGCTTTCTGAATATGATGACCAAAATGAAGAAAGCGGGAAATCCTGTCACAAACCGTGCTGCAATAAAGAAGCTGCTAGATTCACTTCCCAAGGAATGGAGCCTACATTGCATGATGATCAAGAAGGATTTCCTCAACAATCTAAATCCTGTCACTCTGTCCGACCTGATCAACACCTTAAGAGCCTTTGAAATGGATGTCAACAAAAGAGAGATGAACACTGCCAGTCCCACTGCCAGTTTCCCACCAAAGTCTACTCAAACCTCTGCTGGATTGAAAAATGTAGCATTTCTTGCTTCAGGTGGCATCACTCCACAAGCTTCTGACCTAATCTACGCCAACGCTTCTGCTAGCGCATCGAAAGCTCCACAACTTGTTGAGAAGACTATCACTGTTGACACTCAAGCTTTGAAAGTGTCCACCGAAAACGTGGCACTTTTCAACACATTTCTGAGCAGCTATGAAGCCCTGATGTCTGGAGAACTGAAAAAGGAGATGTTCACTGCTGAAGACATGTATCAGGTTGATCCAGATGATATGGAGGAAATGGATCTGAAATGGCAAATGGCCATGATCACCTTGAGGCTAAAGAAATTTCAAGACAAGACAGGAAAGCGTTTGGGTCTGGGAAAGGCCGGTTTTGACAAATCCAAACTTAGGTGCTACAACTGCAAGAATCTTGGCCATTTCAAGCGGGAGTGTCCTCTGTTGAAAGAAGGAAACAGTGAAACTACTCCTGCTGTAAAGCAAATCACTGTTGAAGAAAACAAGAACAACGCGTCTCCCAGCACGCCAAAAGCTTTAGTCGTTGAAGACTATGATTGGAGTGAAGAAATTACTGAAGCAAAGGAGCAAGTCAACAAAGCTCTGATGGCTAAGATCTCAAGTGAATCCTCATCGAGGCAGACACCCAGAATTCCAAAAGGAGATAATACTGCTGACAAAGGGTTGAAAAGCATTCTCACTTCAGTGGAGCCTGAAAATGAAAAGAAATATGGAGAAGCTGAGGAGTATGTTTCGAAAGAGGCATCTGATCAAAAGAAAGGTAAAGAAAAGTTCACAGCAGCCGCCATGAAAGCAGATTCATCAAAAGAAAAAGCTGACAAGGACTTGAATAAACTCTAGAAATGGCTATGCATGCTCATGGAATACATCTGGCACGTAGACAGCGGATGTTCAAGGCACATGACAGGACTGAAGGAACTCCTGAAGAATTTTCGCTTCATTGATGGTGATTTCGTATCTTTCGCTGGAGACGAAAAGGGAGGAAAGATTGTTGGAGTAGGAGATGTGGTGTCTGAAGCCCTCACTCTGGAAAATGTCAACTATGTGCCGGAGCTGTGCTACAATCTCATGAGTGTCTCACAAGTCTGTGATAAAGGAATATCGGTGCTGTTCAATGACATGGAATGCTTGTTCCTGAAGCCCGGATATGTTGTTCCTGCTGAAATGATCATGCTCACAGCTCCAAGACAAAACAACACATACGTGCTCAACATGAAAAACGCCAAGACAAATGACAACTTAACCTGCCTGATCTCTAAGGCTTCAGAATCGGAATCACTGCTTTGGCATAGGCGACTGGGGCATGTTAATTTCAAAAATATGAACAAACTCTCTAAGTTAAACTTAGTTAGAGGTCTTCCAATTAAGGAATTTCCATTTTCTGAAAAATGCATTGCATGCGCCCAGGGAAAACAACATAAGAAACCGCACAAGTCCAAAGCAGTGAACACGATCACGGCACCTCTTCAGTTGTTGCATATGGATCTTTTTGGTCCAATCAGTGTTAAAAGTCTTGCTAAAAGTTCTTATTGTTTGGTGATTACAGATGATTTCTCTCGTTTTTCTTGGGTTTATTTTCTTGAGGCTAAAAGTGAAACAGCGGAAATTCTCAAGGCATTCATTCCCTTGATCGAGAACGTGACCAAATTAAAAGTGAAGTCAATCAGAAGTGATAATGGCTCGGAATTCAAAAATCAAACTTTCATATCCTTCTGTGCAGAAAAGGGAATTCATCTTCAATACAGTGCAGCCCGAACTCCTCAACAAAATGGGGTTGCTGAACGCAAGAACAGAACATTGATTGAAGCCGCAAGGACCATGCTAGTGGATTCAAAGCTTCCAATCATCTTCTGGGCAGAAGCAGTTAACACGGCTTGCTACGTTCTTAACAGGGTTCTCATTGTAAAACCACACGAAAAAACGGCGTATGAACTTCTCTTCAAAAGAAAGCCGCTTATTGATTTCTTCAGACCATTTGGATGCTCCTGCACTCTTCTAAACACTCAAGAGAATCTCATCAAGTTCGAAGCAGTGGGTGATGTCTGCTACTTTATGGGATATTCATCCACTCAGAAAGCCTACAGAGTCTACAACAAGAGAACAAAGATGGTGATTGAATCATACTATGTTGATTTTCAAGAAGGAAACTACACCAACACCGGAAGTACTCCTGATTGGTTCTATGATGTGGGCGTGATTTTCAACACCTTTGAAATTCCAGAAGATGTTCCAGAAGCAGAACCTGCAGAAGTCGCTCAAGTTGAACCTCTATTTGATACTTCGGATATTGGTCTTACTCCGTTCACTACCCGTCTCACTCCATTCTCTGCTAATCCACTTCTCTCTGTGGATGAAACGACTGGTGACACTTCGCCTGAGAACACCCCTGAAAATGGTGCTTCTTCTTCACAGGTGAACGTGGATGAACCAACACAAGAAGATGACCCTCCAGTCATTTACGTGGACGAACACTTCACCAACCTTCCGTAGCAGATTGAGTCTCAGACAAATGCAGGATACAAGACAAATCGAAATCATCCTCTAGAAAATGTCATAGGTGCAGTCGAAGAAGGAGTGCGTACACGAGGTCAGTCGTCAAGCATCAACAAAGGTCTTTATGCAGCCTTTCTATCACAATCAGTGCCACGGGACATTGAAGATGCAATTCTAGACTCCAGCTGGGTTCAGGCCATGCAGGAAGAATTATCTCAATTTCGCAAACTCAAGGTCTGGGAGTTAGTTGATCTACCAGAAGGAAAGTTTCCGATTGGTACCAAATGGGTCTTTCGAAACAAGATGGATGATCGTGGAGTAGTTATCAAGAACAAGGCCAGATTAGTGGTGCAGGGTTTTCGTCAGGAGGAAGGAATCGATTACGAAGAGGTTTTCGCTCCAGTTGCAAGATTGGAAGCCATTAGAATATTCCTTGCCTACGCGTCATACAAAAACTTCAAAGTTTTTCAGATGGACGTGAAGAGCGCTTTTCTGTATGGGAAGGTAAAGGAAGAAGTCTACGTGTGCCAGCCTCCGGGTTTCGAAGATCCCCATTTTCCAGGACGCTACTACAAGTTGGACAAAGCCCTCTATGGTCTTCACCAAGCTCCACGTGCTTGGTACGAGACTTTGTCAACTTATCTTTTGAAGTGTGGATACACCAGAGGAACGATAGACATGACTCTCTTCACTAAAAGAGTCGGGGAAGACGTAATGCTGGTTCAGATTTATGTGGACGATATCATCTTCGGGTCGACCAACAAAGAACTATGTAGAGAATTCGAGTCTGTCATGAAGGCACAATTTGAAATGAGCATGATGGGAGAGTTGACGTTCTTCTTGGGGCTAGAAGTGAAGCAAAAGGATGACGGGATTCTTATTCATCAAGCCAAGTACATTCGGGATATTCTCGCAAAGTACAACATGAATGACTGCAAAGTTGCAAGTACTCCATTTGCTTCTCAGACGGAGCTTACTCTAGACCCTCAAGGAAAACCTGTAAACAAGTCCTTCTATCGCTCGATGATCGGATCTCTGATGTACTTAACGGCTAGCAGGCCTGACATCATGTGGGCTGTCTGTCTTTGTGCTCGCTTTCAGACTAATCCCAAGGAATCTCATGAAACCGCTGTGAAGCGCATCTTCCGCTATCTTAAAGGGACTCCGAAACTAGGTCTTTGGTATCCTAAGGATAGTAATTTTGATCTTATTGCTTATTCTGACAGTGATCATGCAGGTTGTAAAGTAGATCGCAGGTCTGTATCAGGAGGATGTCAATTCCTGGGAAATCGTCTGATCTCATGGCAAAGCAAGAAACAGACAACTGTGTCCACCTCCACAGCTCAAGCAGAATACACCGCAGCCTACAGTTGCTGTTCACAAGTTCTTTGGATACAAAATCAGTTGTTGGATTATGGAATCAACATCATGAAGACTCCTATATTCATCGACAATGAGGCATGTCTGGGAATTGTGAAGAATCCGATCCACCACTCCAGAACAAAGCATATCGAAATTCGTATTCACGCAATTCGAGATGCATACGAGAAAGGATACATTCAAGTGGTTCCAGTGGATACAACCCAGCAACGGGCCGACATTTTCACCAAAGCTTTCGATAAAACCCGATTCAACCAGTTGGTAACCTGGTTGGAAATGGTAAATTTCCTTAAATGGAAATGAATCTTGTGTCCAAAAGCTTTCCTAAATACACTATCCTTGTTAAAAAAAAAAAAAAAACCGTTCGTTGAAAGTAAAACAAGTATCGTGGAGCGTTGCCCACCAAAAAGATTTTCTGTTTCTTAAAATTTCATTTTCGGGCAAATGGACTTTCGAAAATAAAGATTTTAGGGGGGATATTCCAGAAAATCAAAATGCGATGCTTGTTTCTGACTCCTGTTAGAGGAAATGATAGAAAATTGCTCACACTTTTCCATTTCTTGGAAAACAGAAAACTAAACAAAAAGAAATCGGGGTACCAAGCAACGACGTGTCGGTAGATTCAGCAACACCAACGAGTAAACTGCTGTTAGGGAGCAAAACATAACATCTACACAAGGATTCTGGCTTTTCTCAGGCATTACGCATCTTGTGGGTAACACGTTGCGGCATATGGCTTAATGGTCTTAAATCTTGTGTTGATAGATTGCCAAAGTCTGAAATCTCGGGTCTTTATATTGGTTTCCATTCGGGGGGTATCATAGTTGGTCTTCTGCTGCATCCAGATACATGCTGACCTAGAACTTCTATGATATCCCTTCATAATAAGCGCCTTAAAAAAAAAAAGGCCAAACCCTTTCATAATAAGTGCCTTTTGTGGCCAGAAACCTTTTGATGGATTAGTTTCGGTCTCTCTGCTGTACGAAAGTACTGACCTGTTCACCGAACTATCTGTCTCGCCCTCGATAAATCTTGGAATCTCTGTTGTACGAAAGTACAGACCTGATCTCCGTTCTATCGTTGAAATGAATGGATTCAATATACTCACCTGTTATGAAGAACCTTTGTGCATACCTTGATCACGGGGGTATGTCCTGACGTGGGACTCACGGGCGTAATGTTTCTATTCTCAATAGCTTGTGTGGGGGCCATAGAAGTCTTGTCAATATTACCAAAACATGATAAAAGCGCTCTCCGAAGGCATGTTGAAAGAAGGATGCATGGATTTAAGCGGACAAACATACTGGCAGTTTTTCTTGTGCCCTGGTTAGTATTTAATAATAATAATAATAATAAATAAGGAATTGGCAAGTGTTGGCGATATGATCCTCTGCAGGTAAGTCACTGAGCGTCGATTGTTTCAAGAAGTTCCGCATCAAATGAAACCTCCCAGAGCAGAAAATTCGAAGTTCGGAGTCTAAATGGCCCAATTTTCTCTATTTTGTAAATATTTCGTAATTTTCGGTGTTTTTATAAAAAATGGGCACGTTTTTCGAGAAAGTTTAAAATTTACGAGCGAATTTAAAATTTTGATTTTTGAAAATGGGTTTTTGGTTAAGTCGGCGAAGTTAAGATTCCATCGAATTAATTATTTCGCTATGTACGGAAATCGGTGCATAAATATCTCAAACCGTCACTTTTCAAATTTTTCAAAATCTTTCACTCATCTTCTTCGCTAAGTCTCCGGACATTCTCTCTCTAGTTTTTCACCGAATTCTCTAACATTATCGACACAAGATTCAAGTTCAGTCAAGATCATCAGGTAATATCGTTCACTAAATCGCTGCTTTCTCATCTTGATCGGATTCAAGTTCTGTTTCTTGTCTCAATCATTGTGTGGGTTTGGGTTTCGATTATCTCTACATTGCTCTTAACATGCCTAAAATCTGTTAAAGTTATGCTTGAGATATGTTGCTTGTATGTGACCGGCTTTCGTTACACTTCGGAAAGTCATGAAAACGCCTAATTTGTATGATATTGTGTGAGATCAGTGATTAAGTGGGTTGAACAGTTAGGGTTTTTAATGGGTTTAAGAAGAAACTTTTGAAGACAACGATTTTAACATGATGACAGCTATGATAGCGAATTTAACCCTTAATCACGGAAGTTCAAAAGTCTCGAACGCGAGTTCGAGCACCCAGCAAAATAGTCTAATTCGCTCGTGTAGCGATTTGGTATATTGTGTTCGCTGGTGAATCGTTTCCGGAAAAGAAACATTGTCATCGCTATGTTCGCTAGCGAAATTAACCTCGACATCTTGCACATGTTCCGATTTAGTTACCGACAAACTGTAACCGGACCACTAGTGAACTTAGCGATGATAATCAGTGTCTGATCTACCAGCGAAGTCAGCGATGATCTATCTTCGTTGATTGATCTTGTTTCTGATCTCGTTATCCAGCATCAGCGAAGACAGCTTGACCTGGTAGCGATTTTTATGCTTATTTTTCTTGTAAATACGGTTTTTGTGCATAGCTTTTTGTGTAAACTTCCATTCTAACTTGGCTCGTTTTACGTGATGTATGCAGTATGGTGAAGAATCTCGAGTGGGATAAAACGTCTAAACATAATCAAAGCATCAATCTAGATGAAGTGCCTCAAGATTTTGATGATGTAACCAGATGGGTGCGTTCCAGCAGAATCGGTTATGCTGTGGAGACAGCTGTTAAAGTGTACAAGATTCACATACAACAATTCTGGGAAAACGCAAAACCGGAAGCCATCAACAACAAAAGAGGGATAGTGTCAACGGTCTGCAACAAAAGAGTAGAGGTGACTGAAGACCGGATACGCTAGGTTCTGAAGCTTCAAGACAATGATCAAGATCCGTTAAGCCTGAGTCAAGATGATATCCTAGATGGTTTTCGAGGGATGGGCTATCCTGGAGATTTCCGTCAAAAGAAAGAAATCAAGAGAGGAGGACTCACCAGAGACTGGAGATTCATTGTTCATGTTATTTCTACGAGTCTGGCACACCGAAAGGGTGGCTTTGATGGTTTGAACTTGGAATGGTCGGCAGCCATGCTAAATCTGTGTCTCAAACAGAAATTTAATCTCTCGGGCTTGATATTCAAATACATGCTTGAAAATGTAAGTGCAGCAACGTGGGCGATGTATCCAAGATTCGTTTAGATGCTGATAAATAACCAACACAAAGATCTTCCAACTGATGGAGATCTTTACAAGTTCCACATCTTCACAAGCCGTCAGTACACTGAGATAAAGACTAATGAATGGGTGATGTTGCATGATTGGATGTACCGAGCAGAGAGACTCCCAATAGTAAAGGAAGCTTATAAGAAGTACAAGGAAGCTGTTCAAGAAAAACAACAACGAGATGCTCTCGCTCAAGCCGAAGCAGCTGCAAAAGAAGAACGTGCTAAAGGAAAAAGGAAAGAAAAACAAGTGGCTGAAGACGAACCACCCAAAAAGAAAAGGGCATCGGGAAGGACTGAACGATTTATGGAGGCAGGCATAAGGGCGGGCGAGTCAGAAGAACACCGCCAACACATTGAAGATTTGAAAGCGATTCACGCCTTGCAAGAAAAAGAGAAAAGAGAAAAGAAGTTGAAGCGAAAGGAGATATCATCCACAGAAAGACCAGAGATTGTGACTGAAGAAGTTCAATCGTTAAATGACTTCGTTGATACTCTGATAATAGATCCAGATGAAGCTTCAGTGAGCAAGGGCCCTTCCAAAGTATCTCCAGTAAAGCCAACGAGGTTTTCAAAGCCTCCAGTCCCACCTCAAAGGATTCGTCCCTTTCAAGAGCTTTACGATAAACTTGTGGAGAACGCAAGTCCATCTGTGGCAAAGGAGATTTGTCTTCTCAAAAATTAAGTCAACGACACAAACATTTTAAGAGAGAAGATTAAAGATCAACGTAAAAAGAATAAGGAGATGAATGCCTACATGGCCAAGCAGTCCAAATTCATCAGGTTCCAGCAAGCTGGGTTGGAGAAAATGTATAGAATGATGAGAGGCATGTGTGAGCAGATGAAAGTAAAACCCATGTTTTCCTTTGAAGAAATCTTCGACTTTGAGGGTTTTGTGGAAGAAGAAAATGCTCGAAAGGAGAAGGAGGCTGAAGCGAAGAAAAGGCGTTTGGAATCGGTGGAAAAAGTGACTGAAGGAGATGAAAGTGACGAAGAAGAAGTTGATAGAGATGATATGCCATCCAGATTTGTTGAATGGGGTCTAGAAGAAGAAGTACGGTATGAGCAAGGAGATGGAAAAACGTTCTCTCCCCTGCATCCAGAATGGTTCAAGAAAGAGAGAGAAAGACTCCCTGATTTTCATCAGGTGATAACCGTTGAAAAGAGTGAAGCTACTGACAGGATCATAAGCTGGAAGTACGACAACCTGAGAGGAATGTTTGTTGTTAAGAGACGAGGTGGCGTGATCCAGTACTTTCAGACCGGTTTTGATCTCTTTACTCTTCCCAGGTGGGATCTACGTGAGCTGGGCCGTCTGGACATTCTAAATCCAGAAGAAAGAAGCGTTGGAGGAGACTTTGAGCATTTGATCGCTAAAGAATGCAACAAAGGTTTCCCTAATCACAGGCCTCAGCGTCCAAGGCGAAGAGTTTCGAAAACTACCATAGATCCAGTAACAGGGAAAGGAAAAGTGACGTGGGTGATCAACCCTGCTAAAGTTGTCACCAGAATTAAGCTACCTGAAGAAAATCCTGTTGCACTCAAAGATTTCAAGAAATGGTTCTATGATAGCAAGACTGGCGAAGCTGTGATAAGATCCATCGAAAATGTGGATATTCGGATCTTGGATCCTATGGATGTGTTTATGTTTGGGCTCTCGGATCTAACTATGTTGAATGCAAGCCGCATAAACGTGGGAGCTGGAAATGCAAATCTTGAAGAGGCTATGCTATTTCAGAGAGCGGTAGAAAGAGCCTGGAAGTTAAAGAGGGAAATGCTGGATCTGGTAGACAGGATTGAGAAAAGAAAAGAAAAAGGAAGCAAGGAAGAAAAAGAAGCATGAACATAAGAAAGAAAAGACCCCTACTTCTTCAACTGAACCCACCACAACGTCACCACCTCCGGCCTCATCCACATATGAGGCCACTAAGGAGGACCAACCAATTAGTGAAGCTGCAACAACTCAAGAAACTCAAACTGTGCCAATCGAGACCGAAGCACCAACAGAAACGACAACAAGCATCGAAAAACCAACAGAGCCTGAGAAGCAAGTGACAGAGAATCCAGCGGGCACAACTGAAGAATGAAACGACAAGTATGCAACGATCTAGGGGGATATTGTTAGAACTTTTAAGATCGTTGATACTTGTGTTGGATCAGTTTAGTCATAGTTTGTAGCTATTTTGAATGTACAAGGGCTTATTTTGTAATTCCCTAGAAGATAGTTTCCTGACTTAGTGTAGATAAGATTCCAGCAAATTTATAAATTTGCTGGCTAATCAGGAACACTATAAATAGCCCTCTCATTGTAACCTTGGCAAGCTTTTGGCTCTTGAATGAATATTGGTGTTGTTACATTCTTGTGTTGATCTTGTGCTCAAATCTGATATCCAAGGTGGTTTATTGCTATATCTTATTAATTGGATTCAATACAACACTTGTTGTATTCATTAATCCATAAGCTTCACCTTCTTCTTGAATCTTTCTTAACTTTTCATATCTCAAACACCTAATCAATAGGTGTTATGGGTTAAAACAACCAACCACTGTGATCCGGATTCGTTTTGGGATCTACATCCTTTCGCACACTATCGGAGAGTCATTCTCGGTCACTATCGGTCGGAAACGGTCATTCACTCCCCGTGGAGGTTGTTGACGACGTTGTGGACCGTTAACTTCTTGATCGACCGGTCTTCTATTATCCCGTCTTTCAACTCTTTGATCATCTCTTCGATCATCTCTTCGATCCTCTCTTCTATTATCCCTTAGGTTACCACCTCCCACGAAACGAGGAATCCGGTTAGGGTTTGCATTGTTGTTGTTATAAAAACCATCATTCCGGTTCCGTTGGTTATTGTTTCGTGGTTGACGGTTGTTCCCATAACCATCATTTCTTCCACCTCTGTAACCGTATTCGTCGTCCCCAACGTAATTGGCATTTTGGTAGCCAAATTCCTCATCATCATACCTTCTAGCGTTGTAGACGTTTCCCCTATTCACATAGCCCCAATCTTCATCATCGTTAGCCCTATCATCATAGTATCCCCCGTCATCCGAATTTTCCGTATGAACACTCACATGTTCCGGCGATTGATAACCGGGAACACTATACGGTTCATCATCGGGGATTGCATTCCTCAAGTCATCGATGTTGAAGAATGGGTCTTCATTTGCGGGATTGCCGCGATCACGATTTCCCCGATGGTCAGAATTGACATTCCGGTCATCTAAGTTGATGGGTAAAGAGGTTTGTCGATGAAGGTTTTGTTGTTGAGGTGTTCTTTGATTGGGGTTGGGATTTTGGTTTTGGAAAGGTGGTGTGGGTGGTCCGGTATTGTTGTTATTACCACCCGGTCGCTCTGGAGGTATAGGTTGCATATTTGGAGCGGGATTGAAGTTGCTTCGGTATTGGAATTGGTTTGGGTTTTGATTTTGGTTGAAGTTTTGGTTAGAGTTTTGGTTCGCCATTGAATCGGTTTCAATGGATGGTGTATGTTGTGGTGTGTTGGTGGTTTGATTAGAAGCAAGTGTTGCTTCTAACCGGCTTGCTAGATTTCTTCTTGCTACCCTTTCGATTTTCGGTTCGTAGACTAGAGGTGAAGTCCTCCCGGAGTTCCGCGTATGCATGCACTACCTGTAACCTGCACAAGTAACACACCTGCGTAACAAGGAAAAAGACAAAGTGCAAAAAGAAAGCTAAACAATTTAAACAGATAATCACACAAATTCAAACACTAATCCAAACACAAAGCGCACGCACTCCCCGGCAGCGGCGCCAAAATTTGATCGGAATGTCGCGCTCCGGTCAAAGATAATATTTATAAGCCCAAATTACCCTTAACAAATAGTTAGTGGTAGCAAGGGGTCGAACCATGAAGAGTATGTGGTTTGTGAATGGATTCGATTGAATTATCAAGAGTGTCACAATTTATGAAGCTTACTAGAATGTTTTTGTATTTTTGTTTAATTGAGAGATGTGAGTTTAGACTAATTGAATTGATTAAATTGATTAACAACTAATGATTAACGATTACGAGAAAATTGATAATGTGAACAATAATAAGAAAACGGAATCACACCCCGTTTCGGTAATTGCTAACTTAGGATTTCTACAAGTTTTAGATTCAACTCAAATGCATTCGATTAACGGATTTAGTGTACCGTGACTTAGGTGCTAATAGCTATCAACGTCCCGAAGAACGGACAAGAATACACTTTGTAATCAACACAAGTAAATCCTAACAACGACAATGCACAATTACATATCACCATTTCGCAAAGTCATAACTTTTAACATCGTTCGACAGTTTACGAATTCGAAACAAATGTAATACTATTGTCAAAAGTTTCAAAAATCAAACACAAATTGTCACTAAGTTGAAACAAGAACAATTCGAAACCCTAGAATTAACAACTACCTACACCGGGGTGAAACCGAGATGATTAGCCGCTCATGGTTGAAGAAGCTTGATCACCGGATGATTGGAACACGAATAAAGTCATCTTGAAGCTTGATGGATGAAGGAATGATGGATGATTAGGGTTTTTGGATGATGATGGTGAGTGTGAATGAAGAATGGAGAATTAGGGTTTAGATGGTGGAATTTGTGATTAAGGATGGTTGATGGTGATGATCGTGATTCGGATGTTGTAGTGATGAAGATGATGGAATGGTAGATGAATGATGGTGAGATTAGGCTCCAAGATCAAGTTTCAAACTCCAAGTGAAGTGTAACTCCTTGTTCCATGCCAAAAGGACCAATAAAACTCGTTTATTCAACATGGGATCCGATCTGCACGTTTCAGCAATCCCCAACCCGTCGGCGACGGGTATGGGGTCGTCGGCGACGGGTTCTCACAAATCGAAATCTGGCCGACGGCCTATTTGACTGTTTACGGTTCGTTTGGCTGACGGCAATTTCCAGCGGGCGTCGCCGACGGCTTGGGGCCCGTCGGCGACGGGTTCTCTAACCTTCATTTTCTGATTTTACATGTTTCGCTCCCGTTTGATCCGTAATGCGTTCCGGTGCTCCGGTTTTCGACTCGGTGACTCGTAAAGCTCCCAAAAGACTCCTTAAACTTCATTAAACCTGCAAACACAAATCTAATTAAAAGTAGGCTATTCAAGATTAAAACTCATGTAAAAACATAAAGTTACACGATTACGAACACCGGTTTTCAACCACGTATCATATCCAGACTGTTAAAAAAGCAGAAAATAATAAAAGTAATAGTGGAAGTAAACGACCACCTACTGAACCCAGTCACAGTATAAACAATGCACTGTTACTTCATTTGCCTATTCCAAAAAGTAGAAGAACCATGTCTTATGGTTGTTCTTACAAAGAATCTGGTCTTGCAAACCAATACAATTCCCTGGCAATGAAGGAGCCATTGCAGCTCTACGCTGGATAGAAAAGACAGAGGCCGTCTTAAAAATAAGCAAGTGTGTAGAGGAAGATAAAATCATGTTTGCTTCCAATCTTTTTAAGAATGCAGCCTTAGAATGGTGGAATACTATTCTCCAGTTTAGGGGAAGTGACAGAGTCTATAATATGGAATGGACTGAGTTTAAAAACATGGTCGAAAGAAAATTCTGTCATCCCAATGAAAAAGAACAAATAGCTAATAAGTTCTTAAACCTTAGAATGACTGGAATAGACTGTAAGGGTTACACTACCATATTCTTCGAATATGCTAGAATAGTGCCAAACCTAGCCTCACCAGAACCTGTATTAATCTCTCGTTACATCTAGGGATTAATTAGTGAGATTAGACATGTAGTCAAGGCAGCTAGACCATAAACCATAGAAGAAGCTGTAGAACTAGCAAATACCTTGACTGATGAATTGGTACGTACGCAAGAAGAAAACCAGAGGAAGAACCTAGTCCAGAAGCTTACCCAGGAATTTTACTACGGTAATTCCAACCGTGGGAAGAACATAGGTTCTACTTCCGTACCTTACTGTAAGTCTTGCAAGAAGAAACATTCGGGAAGATGTTCTACCTACTGCAACTTCTGCAAGATACCTGGACACAAGGAAGAAGACTGCAGGAAGAAACCCAGTAATGGAGTGTGCTTCAATTGTGGAGAAAAGGAGCATATTAAACCGAACTGTCCGAAACTAGCTCTAGCCATGAACAACAAGACTACTAAGAATGCTAGAGATTTTGTTCTAACTGCAGAAGAAGCCAAGATGATTCCGGACGTGATTGTCGGTACGTTTTTAGTTAATGATGTTTTTGCTAAAGTATTATTTGATTCTGGTGTGAACCAAAGTTTTATTAATACTTCATTTTGAAAAATTCTTAATCAACCATTAACTAAACTTCAACAATAATGTCTGGTAGAAATGGCAAATGGAGAATCCATTAAGATCACTGAAATCTTGCAGGAAGCAAGAATATAAATTCTAAACCATAATTTTATTGCTCACCTTTACCCAATAAACCTAGCTAGATTTGATATTGTATTAGGAATGGATTGGTTAGTAACCAATAAAGCCAGTATTCTATGTGACCAAAAGTCAATACAAGTAAATTCACCAAAAAGTGAAAAGATCACAATTAAAGGAGATAAGCCAACTAGATCTACAAAATTCATCTCTGTGATGAAAACAGCAAGTTGTGCAAGAAAAGGATCACTAGTGTATATGATTTCTATAATAATTAACACTAAAGGAAAAGAATTAAAAGATATTCCCGTAATATCTCAATTCTCATACGTTTTTCCCAAAAAGCTACTCGGACTACCACCGGATAGGGAAGTTGAATTCAGAATTCACCTAATACCAGGAACAACACCGATTGCCAAGGCACCTAACTGTTTGGCACCAGCAGAGATGCAAGAATTAAAGAAACAGTTGGACGAACTTCTGGAGAAAGGGTTCATACAACCAAGTTCATCACCTTGGGGAGCACCAATCTTGTTTGTTAAGAAGAAGGACGGATCAATGCGTATGTGCATTGATTATCGAGAACTGAATAAAGTCACGATTAAAAATCAGTACCCATTACTGAGAATCGATGATCTATTTGATCAACTACAAGGAGCTCGATTATTTTCTAAGATCGATTTACGCTCAGAATATCATCAACTGAAAGTACAGGAAGAGGACATTCCTAAACTGCCTTCAGAACAAGGTATGGCCATTATGAATTTACAGTCATGCCATTTGGTTTAACCAATACCCCAGCTGCATTTTTGGACATGATGAACAGAATATGTAAACCATATCTGGATAAATTCATAATTGTCTTTATAGATGATATTCTCATTTACTCTAAAATAAAGAGGAACATGCGGCGCATCTGCATGCACTTCTTACATTATTGAAAAAGGAAAAGCTTTATGATAAATTCTCAAAATGTGAATTTTGGTTACAAGAAGTACAATTCCTTGGACATTTAGTCAAACATGAAGGAATCCATGTGGATCCCACAAAGATCGAGGCAATTACTAAATGGAAAGTCCCTGAATCACCAACAGAGGTGAGAAGTTTTCTTGGACTGGCAGGTTATTATAGACGGTTTATCCGAGATTTCTCTAGAATAGCCATTCCTTTAACAAAACTGACCTATAAATCTGTTAAGTTTGAATGGGGACCAAAACAGGAAGAAGCCTTTAGAATCCTTAAGCAAAGATTAACCAACGCACCCATACTAGCGTTACCAGAAGGAACTGAAGACTTTGTAGTCTATTGTGACACTTCTAAGTTAGGTTATGGATGTGTGTTGATGCAACGTCAAAAGGTTATAGCCTATGCCTCTAGACAACTTAAGAATCATGAAGAGAATTATACAACCCACGATCTAGAGTTAGGAGCCATAATTTTTGCCCTTAAAATTTGGAGACATTACATTTACGGTAGTAAGTTTACCATTTACACCGATCATAAGAGTTTAAGATATGTTTTCGAGCAAAAAGAGTTAAATATGAGACAGAGACGCTGGATGAAAATTCTTAGTGATTATGATTGTAGTATCCAGTATCATGCAGGAAAAGCTAATGTAGTAGCTGATGCTTTAAGCCGAAAATATTACGACAAGCCAAGAAAAGTAACTCTCAAATTAAATCTGCAGATAGATTTAAACGAGCAAATTAGAGAAACACATAAATCAGTAATCAAGGACGATACTGAAAATTAAAAGGAATGATTAAGGAATTAGAACAAGGAACAGATGGAATTTGGAGATTCCATAAGAAAAGAATTTGGATACCTAAACAAGGAAACCTACGCCACCGAATTTTAGAAGAAGTACATAAGTCTAAGTATACAATACATCCTGGAAGTGATAAAATGTATAAAGACTTAAGAAAGAATTTCAGGTGGATAGGAATGAAAAAGGATATAGCAGCCTATGTGACCAAGTGTTTAACCTGTTCACAAGTTAAAGTTGAACATCAGAAACCCTCAGGTTTATTACAGCAATTGGAAATGCCTGTATGGAAATGAGAATTGATAACAATGGACTTTGTTACTAAATTACCCAAGATAAGAAAAGGTAATGATACAATCTGGGTGATTGTAGACAGATTAACCAAGTCTGCTCATTTCTTACCAATGAAGGAAACTTTCAGTATGGAACAATTAGCCAAGTTATATGTAAATGAAATAGTTTCATTACATGGAATTCCTTTATCTATTGTGTCTGATAGAGATAGTCGTTTTTACTTCTCATTTTTGGACTAGTTTCCAAAAAGCAATGGGAACCAAATTAAATCTAAGCACAGCTTACCATCCTCAAATGGTCGGACAAAGCGAAAGGACCATTCAGATAATGGAGGATATGCTTAGAGCTTGTGTAATTGATTTCGGAGGAAATTAGGACGATCATTTACCATTAATAGAATTTTCCTATAATAACAGCTATCATACCAGTATCAACGCTGCACCATTTGAAGCACTTTATAGGCGAAAGTGCCGAACCCCAGTCTGTTGGGCAGAAATTGGAGAAAAGCAACTGTCTGGACCAGAGATAGTACAAGAAACAACGGACAAGATTATTCAAGTCAAGGAAAGACTAAAAGCAGCACGCGATCGACAAAAGAGTTATGCTGATAACAAGCGAAAACCGTTGGAATTTCAAGTAGGAGACAAAGTATTATTAAAAGTTTCTCCATGGAAAGGAGTAGTTAGATTTATCAAAAGGGGAAAGTGACGTGTGCGTATATATACATAATTTTGCAATGAATTACACACGATTGGGTTTTAAATTTATAAAAGTGATTATTACTTTTACATCAAAACACACACGAAAGAGGCAAGTGTACCCCGTCATATATGTAATAAAGTATCGGTAAGAACCAAGTATCGATCCAAGGAAATGGGCGGAGAAATAATACTAGACCTTTGTCACTAAACTACCGGTAAAAACATAGGTTTTGTTGATTTAAACTAAACTAAAGTAAACATAACCAAATACATAATAAAAACATAATAGAAAGTAGATAAAAAGCCTTGCTAAATACACAACCACAGCATGTCAACTAAGTCAGTTTTGGCACTAGAAGCATTCGGTCAATTTTCCAATTTAAAACAATTAGTATCCCTTTCGGGAATCCTAACATGACAATCATTCGGAAAGCTAAAACGATAAACACACTTTAACCACCTAAAATTGTTCTTTAATGCACAATTGATAAATGTCTATGAAAATCTCTTAAAAATAAGTTAGTCAGCCGTTAGGATTGTTCTAACCTCACTTAAACAAGGAAAGTGACACCGATAAACACAATACAACCACCGAGATAAGCATAAACTAGATTAAATCACAACCGAGTTCATTTTACAAATCTTGCACAATAATTCACCAAGATAGCAATTTTGGCCTAAACTACTAACTAAGCTAACAAATCATGGCAAGAATTTATAACGACACCATCTAACCCGTTAAGGTCCTTACGTGACGGCAAGCTCTCTTGATTAACAATAATTACATTTTATTAAATCACTAACCATTTCTAGTATCATGATGCATACATTTAAACCAAGTTAAACTAGTTAACCAAATTCAAAGTTTACTAATACAAGATTAATTAAGCTTCATTTTTCAACTATCTTAACTAACCAAGCACCAATCATCCAACATAATTACTTATAATCAAGAATTCAATATCAATAACAAGGTTGCAAACTAATCATCAAAGATTAACATAGAAAATACTTCAAATGTCATTACAAACAAAGTTTAACAAACTAATGGTTATAATATAGCAAGGGATTGTTGTGTTTTTGCCCAAAGGCTACAATAATACATAAATCATAATCTAAGTACTTGAAAGATTAACAAAAACATGGAAAGATTAGAAAATCAAACCATAAACAAGTACTAGACTAAGGATCCGGGTAGTAATCGAGCTAAACGAGACAATGTGGCTTGAATCCGGGTGAAAGCTAATGCCTCCGGAGCCTGAAAATCGCCTGTGAAACTCTCCAAAAATCCAGAATATCGAACAGAAAGTTTCTGCTGTGTTTTTATACTTTTTTGCTGTTGCACGGTCGTTCTCCATATGGAACGACCGTTCACTTTATTCAATTATTGGGGATGGGTCACCATACTGCATACGTCATCGGATCGTTGACCAGATTCGAAATGGCACGGCCGTTCTTTGTGTGGAACGGTCGTTCAGTTCCGGGTTACATGTTGCACGCCGAGTCGCACCGATCGTTCAGTTCCGAGACTATGTTGGTTCACCGGAGACGCACGGTCGTTCCTCAGATGGAACGCCCGTTCTTCACCTAGTCGCTTGTTTTCCTGGAACGACCAGTCGCACCTCTCGTTCATTGCCGAGATGATCAAGTTTGTCGGAGATGCACGACCGTGCCACAGGTGGAACGGTCGTTCCACAGGCCCAGTTCAGAATCCTTAACAGAATGTCCGCAGCTTCGTCGTTTTGTCCGGAAAGTCCTCGTTTTTGCTATCATCTTGTCTGAAATGCAGTTTTAGGCCTGTAAACATAAATGTAGATAAATAAGTATCCGAATGACGGTTTTACGGCCAAAAACGCATAAAATAGGGGTAAAACGGGGGACTAAAATATGTGTAAATTAGAGTGTATCAAATCTCCCCACACTTGAACCTTGCTTGTCCTCAAGCAAGCTAAACTAAAAAGCAATAAAAGACATAGACAAACAAGAACGATAATTTACACACTATTTTATTGAAAACTAATATATAAACGGTTAGCCGGTTTGTCGAAAGACAACATCAAAAGATTCAAACCCAACAAGCATATGCAATTAAAAAGCGACAACCAAGAAGCCGTGACTAAACATTTAATTGACTCACATGTTAATCTTCACACAACTCACAATGTTCACACACACTTGGTTTTATTTATGAGTCATACATAAAATGTGTATGCGTAAACACTCAACGCCTAGTCAATGAAATGTGCAATATCATAAGCTTGTCATAAGATCTCGTCTCCACCAACTAACATGCAAATTAGTGTAAATCAAGAGGTCTTTACGGGTTATAACGTTAGGCTTGGGTGAAGGGTATGGAAGTGGACATTTAAAATGGCGAAAATGGTTAAAACTCGGTAGTAGCGTTTAACTAGCAAGACAATAATACAACTATACATACAAATGCCTTAAAAAGGCGACTAAAACGCAATCGAGCTTATCAACAAAATTTTTTAACATTTAAGCATTCAAAATTGCTCGATTTCTATCAACTTCACCCTATTTTAGGGTGTTTTATTTTCTGTTTTTTTTATACAATGAAATATAAACAAAAACAAGCTAGTTAAACTATTATTTAAACCGAGTTTCAACACTAAAAAGGTTTAAAAACATAAAAAGGCTAAATTTGGTTAAGTGGGCGATAATGTGGGTAAACAAAGGTGAACGGGAAGGCTCGACATGGTTAATCCTAAAGGGTAATATAAGGTGAACAGAAAGCACAACACAAAGAACAAGGTACACAACAAAGGGGTAATCTAAGTGCCTCTATCACGTTTACACAAATCCGCACGTTCATGGTCTTAACAAGCATACTAGTGACAAGTTCTAAATTGCACAAAACATCCGGCTCACTCCTATATCCGAAATGAACAAATATATAACAATCTAAGCTCAAATATGCTCACGTAACGGAAGGAATGGGTAAAAGTGTGAAAACTATCATGTAAGTCTTTCTTTGTTTGTCAAGCTTTCCGGTTTCCTTTTTCAAAAATATTTTGCTTGTCGAGTTTTTATCAAGTCCGAAGTTTTCTAAAACACAACCAACCGGTTTATTTACCAACATATATACAAAACACAAGAATTTTTAAATGATTTTTCTGATTTTTTTTTATATAAAAGAGGACAAACAAAGCTAAGTTAACAAAGTTAACCCCCTCCCCACACTTGAACTTCGCATTGTCCCCAATGCGAGACCCGAAATATAGAGAAAGGGATAAAAAATACTCCCCTCAAGATGATGTTGGTGCCACGAGACTTCCGAAGCTCTAACTGGTACGTGCTCCGGTCCAAGATCCGATAGATAAAATCTGCAAGTATGTCGTGTACACCCAAAATATAACAGAAAAAGAAAAATCAAACAACCATAATGTACATAAATACTAACATCCAAACAAAATACAAAGGAAATTGTCTGAAAATACATATCCGGGGTGTTTTAAATAAAAGTCAAAATAAACACCCAAATAAAAGCAGAGTACTGAAACATAAAACACCACCAAATGCTATCACCACCGCCAACTACTCATCATCATCATCGTCATGCCTCGTGCCAGATGGGCCCTGATCGCCATATCCAGGGGGGTTCCACGGTGGGAACTCCGGCAGGTGCTGAAAATAGTCGGGGTGTGCGTGATGCATCTCCCCGAAAAGATAAGAAAACCCCGCAGACACCCCCTGGTATAAAGTATCCTGGCGATGCTGAATCTGGTCATGTGTGGCTCGAATCTCGTCCTGCCTAGCCCGGATCTGGTCCTGGCTAGATCTGATCTCGCTGAAGTAGGTACCATGCTGCTCCTGCGTAACACGCATATCCTGGAACTGCTGGTAGAAAGTGGGCCAATCCTCATGCTGATGAAATGCATGGTGCTGCGGCGAGTGTGGTGGTGTCGGTGGCTGTGGCTCGTGCTGCTCTCCCATCTCTTCGTCCTCATCCTCCTCATGCTCCTCCTCAGCTGGAGGTAACGGGTCCCAGACCTCGCCATTCAATCCCCTCAACCTATCTCCCCTATCCAACTCAGCAATCACCCCCATGAACTTCAGAGACCGGATATCAACATGCACCCCCTCAGTGATCAAAGTGAGACCCCTAATCACCCCCGGCGTCATATAGCGCTCATTGTACGCTATTTCGGTTACATACGAACCGCCATGTATCTCACTATTATGGGTCCGCCCTGAACACTTGACAAAGTACTCAGCCATTCGCGCGGCGAGGTTGATTGGTGCTTTGTCAACCAACGCATAAAGAAAGAGCAAATCAGGTGTTGGACAGTTACCTTGACTGTCCATGCGTCCGCATATAGAATGGCTGAAAACATGGTGCATCACTCGCACCAGAGGGTCTCGGAGTCGTGAAGCCTTTGACATCCGTGGGTTGTAGGGGCCTCCAATAGCGTTACGTGCCCAGAATGCATCCCGCGCTGCATCATTAGGGAAGTTGAACCGATCGTTGAAGACGTCGGGATCAACCATGTCCTCCCGCGTATAAATCCCAAGCCTCCGTCCCAAACGACCCACCGACCATGTATGCCATCGCCTACATAACCTGAAGGTTACCCGATTCCTGTAGCGGAAATCGGGCTCTGTATGTGCAACCGGCCTTTCATACTGGTACGATGCGAAGAATTCGATTGTCAACTCCTGGTAAACCGGTCGGTTGCAACCGACCAAGTTTGCAAGCGTGCGAGTCATCATTTCATCAAGTCGGTCATATTGATTTAGTTCTCGCATGACCTCCCAGTCCAACCATCGGGGTTCGCCAAACTGTCCCCGTCTCGCCCATAATGCATCGCGCTTCGGTATGCATAAATTTTCTTTCTCAATGTTGGGGTCAAATTGTAGGAAAGGGTGATCCATCTGTAATGAGGAACATTGTTAGAGGGACAGAAACAGGAGAGAAATGAATTGAAAACAAGCGAGCAGCCAATTATGAAGAAACTGTCCAACTGAACTGGGCGAATGGCACGGTCGTTCTCCGGGACGCACGGTCGTGCGTCACCGAGAACTAACAGGCCAAGCCCAGCGATATCGAGAACAAGCCGGTGAGGCACGACCGTTCCACAATAGGAACGACCGTGCAACTCCGAATCTGCAGACTTCGACCCCTGAACTTAGAACAATCTGAACTTTTACAAAATTTCAACAAGTATTGGGTCAACAGGGGTCTGAAAGTCAACCGGGTGTTCACGATACTTCGATTCAACAAGGGTTAGGGTTTCGATTTGTTTATGAAGAGAACCCTAAAAATTCCTTGAAGAATCGGAAGAAAACTACACTAGAAAGAAAGAAAACAAGAAATCTAACACTAGAGACGTACCGTGCGAAGTTGGGTGTTAGATCGTGCGAAAAATCGTGCGATATGGTGAAAAATCGCCCTGGAACGGTCTGCAGCGGCTAGGGTTCGCGAATGATGGATTTTGCAGCAGATAATGGTATATATAGTGTGCAAAATGACCAAATTGCCCTCAGCCTGTGGCACGGTCGTTCCTGGTATGGAACGGTCGTGCGTCACCGACGTCGCTCAAACCCCACAGCGCGTTCTCGGAAATGCACCGAAGGTGTGATCTGCCGTGCCGTCTTGCTCGGAATCGCACGGTCGTTCCACAGGTGGAACGGTCGTGCATCAGCTGCAGATACAGAATTTCTGCAGAAGCTATTTCCAGCAACCGTTTCGGCCGTTTTTCGCCGTTTTTTCGACACACCAACTGTTTTAACAATATTACAATACAGAACCTTCGCCCGGTACGTACGGAAACTAAACAAACAAACAAAAACTACCTAACTAACCTAAATTACGCTAAAACTACAAAAACAAATAAAAGGACAATTTTGCCCTTATAGCGCCAAAGACGCTCCTGCTGCATTTTTGTCGGCGAGTCAGCAGCGTAGACTCATGCTAAATTTTTGTCGACGACTCTATAGCAAGACTCAAAGCTAAAAACTAGAAAAATAACTAAAAAGTACGAAACTACCCCTAAAGCGCAAAATACGCTCTTGCTACATTTTTGATCCGCGAGTCAGTAGCGTAGACTCTCTCCTCCCCACACTTATGATGTGTGCG
Organism: Helianthus tuberosus; assembly: GCA_030545235.1. Lineage (NCBI taxonomy): Eukaryota > Viridiplantae > Streptophyta > Magnoliopsida > Asterales > Asteraceae > Helianthus > Helianthus tuberosus. The sequence goes on along the minus strand of CM060432.1, from coordinate 127,612,128 downwards.
GGGTTTGGAGTTCAATCACCTCCACCGCCGATTGTATCGGTCCGGCAACGTACAACTTCAACCGGTGACCATTTACCTTAAATGTAACGCCATCCGCGTTCTCTACTGCAACAGTACCATACGGAAATACTTCCTTAACCGTGTATGGTCCTGTCCAGCGTGAATGAAGCTTCCCAGGAAACAAGCGCAGCCTAGAATTGTACAGAAGAACAAGATCACCCGCTTGGAATTCTTTATGGTCTTTCAAGCGTTTGTCGTGAAGTTTCTTCGTGCGCTCTTTGTAGAGTACGGAGCTTTCGTAGGCTTGGTGCCGCAATTCTTCTAATTCATGAATTTGGAGAAACCGGGCTTCACCTCCGGTTTTAAGGTCCAAATTCGCGGTTTTCAATGCCCACATAGCCTTGTGCTCCAACTCCACCGGTAAATGGCATGCCTTTCCGTATACCAACCTAAAGGGGGTGGTCCCTATAGGGGTCTTATAAGCTGTACGGAATGCCCATAATGCCTCATCAAGCTTGTCCGACCACTCCTTGCGGTTCGCTCCAACCGACCGCTCAAGGATGCGCTTAAGCCCACGGTTCGTGACCTCCACCTGCCCTCTTGTCTGCGGATGATAGGGCGTGGACAAACGGTGATGCACACCATATCGGGACAAAGCCTTTTCAAGCTGTGTATTGCAAAAATGAGTCCCTCGGTCACTAATAAGCGCTTTCGGAGCGCCAAATCGGGCGAACAAACTCTTGAGAAACCTCACAACTACTCTGGCGTCATTAGTGGGTAAGGCTTGCGCCTCCGCCCACTTTGATACATAGTCAACAGCCACGAGTATGTACTTGTTTCCACGTGAGGGGGGGAATGGTCCCATGAAGTCTATCCCCCAAACATCAAAGACTTCACATACCTGTATCCAGTTCTGGGGCATTTCGTCGCGTGCCGATATGTTCGTCGCCCTCTGACAAGCATCGCACGCCTTCACCCAACCCTGCGCGTCACGGAAAATGGTCGGCCAGTAAAACCCAGAATCCAACACCTTCTTCGCGGTGAAGTTGGCTCCGTGGTGGCCTCCGGTAGGTCCCTCATGACACTGGCGCAGAATGTCGGTCGCCTCAGACCCAGATACACATCTCCTAATCACCTGATCAGCACCCACCTTGAACAAGAAAGGGTCGTCCCATATGTAGTGCTTGAGATCCGAAAAGAATTTCCTCTTTTGCTGGTGAGTCAATCCTTTAATCAGAATCCCGCAAGCAAGATAGTTCGCAAGGTCGGCGAACCATGGCGACTCATCACATATCTCAACACCCATCAAAGATTCGTGTGGGAACTTGTCATTGATTGAATCCCAATGCGAATCCTCGATGTCTCCGTGCTCTAACCGAGACAGATGGTCGGCAGCTACATTCAAAGCACCCTTTTTATCTTGTATCTCAATATCAAACTCTTGCAGCAACAGGATCCATCTGATTAGACGCGGTTTAGCGTCCTGTTTGCTGAAGAGGTATCTAATGGCTGCATGATCAGTATATACAACGGTTTTCGAAAGCACTAAATACGATCTAAATTTATCGAATGCGAAAATGACCGCCAAGAGCTCTTTTTCAGTCGTGGTATAATGCTCTTGAGCGTCGTGGAGAGTTTTACTCGCATAGTAGATCGGATGGAAGTGCTTTTCCTTCTTTTAACCCAGAACGGCCCCTATAGCGTAATCACTCGCGTCGCACATGATTTCAAACGGCAAACTCCAGTCCGGTGCGACTAAAATAGGGGCCTCTACCAACTTTTGCTTGAGGAGGTCAAAAACCCTCAAGTAATCATCTCCAAACACGAACGGAGCATCTTTCTCTAACAAACGGGTCATGGGTCTGGCGATTTTTGAAAAATCTTTGATGAATCGCCGATAGAACCTGGCATGACCGAGAAAGCTCCGTATAGCACGAACAGAGGTGGGGGCGGAAGTCGTGATATAACGTCGACTTTAGCTGGATCGACTTCCATGCCCGCGTGAGAGATTTTGTGTCCCAAAACTATGCCCTCCTTCACCATGAAGTGGCATTTCTCCCAGTTCAGGACCAGATTGGTCTCCTCACACCTCTTCAACATTCTTTTCAAATTTTCCAGACATTGATCAAAGGAATCCCCAAATACCGAAAAATTGTCCATGAACACCTCCATGGAATCCTCAATCATGTCGTGGAAAATTGCGACCATACATCGCTGGAAAGTAGCCGGCGCATTACACAGCCCAAACGGCATACGCCGGTAGGCGAATGTACCGAAGGGACAGGTAAATGTGGTCTTCTCCTGGTCCTCAGGAGCGATAGGAATTTGAAAGTAACCCGAGAACCCATCCAGAAAACAATAATATAACTTCCCTGACAGACGCTCCAACATTTGATCAATGAATGGAAGCGGGAAGTGGTCCTTGCGGGTGGCGTCGTTGAGTTTGCGATAATCAATGCAAACCCGCCATCCAGTGACCGTCCTGGTTGGAATGAGCTCATTCCTATCGTTTGTGACCACAGTCATGCCCCCCTTTTTGGGCACTACCTGCACAGGACTGACCCAAACAAAGTCGGAAATGGGATAGATCATACCAGCATCTAACAACTTAATCACTTCCTTTTTAATGACTTCTTGCATGTTCGGGTTCAGCCACCTCTGGTGCTGCGCACACGGATTGAACTGATCCTCCATAAGAATTTTATGTATACAGAAGGAGGGATTTATACCTTTTATGTCCATGATTTTCCAAGCGATTGCTTTCTTATGAAGTTTCAACACATTAAGCAGTCTGCTCTTCTCTTCTCCCGCCAATCCAGATGAAATAATGACAGGCAAATGACGCTCCTCATCAAGAAATGCGTACTCCAGGTGCGGTGGGAGCTCTTTAAGCTCCAAGGTAGGAGGATCTTCTACTGAAGGCTTCGACTTCACTTCACTTCACTCTCGCGATCAATTTCTGTGAAACGATCCGGACTCTGGGGACTATCATCACCAATCTGATAGACTGGCTGCTCAAAATAGTGGCCCTCCTGCGTAATGCCATCTAAGTCCCCACACAACAGATGTGTGTCCGAATCTATCTCCTCGATCGTACCCTGGAAATGCGTGCTCACATAAGTGTCGACGTTGTCAACATAATAGAGCGCGTCGTCCTGACTCTGAGGATGCTGCATAGAACGTTTAATGTCAAACGTCACATGCTCATCATCTACTCGGAGTGTGATCTGGCCCGCCGCCACGTCCATAATCGTCCGGGCGGTATTCAAAAATGGGCGTCCGAGTATCAGAGGCACTCTCGAGTCCTCATCCATGTCCAGGATAACAAAATCCACGGGAAATACAAACTTGTCAATCTTAACAAGCATAGTCTCTACAAACCCGCGTGGATACTTGACAGAACGATCCGCAAGTCGAATACTCATCCTCGTAGGTGACGGCTCACCTAGATCCAACTTTGTAAAAACCTTATAGGGCATAAGGTTTATACTCGCTCCTAGATCTGCTAACGCATTACTGACTGACAGATTGCCAATGAGGCAGGGAAGCGTGAAACTGCCTGGATCTCCCATTTTTGTAGGAAGGCGATTCTGGAGAATAGCAGAGCAGCTTTCATTCATAACCACACAAGACATGTCCTCGAGTTTTTTCTTGTTTGAGAGGATGTCTTTCAGAAACTTCGCATACTTTGGCATCTGTGCCAAAGCTTCAACAAACGGTATGTTTATATGCAATTGCTTAAACATTTCGAGAAACTTACCGTTTTGTTCATCCATCTTCTGCTTCTTCAACCTTCCTGGATAGGGCACTGGAGGCGTGTAACCTGTGACCGGCTCCTGGACTTGTGCTGTACTTGCTGGGCGTAGCCTGGCATGCACCTCATCCGGTGTGTCGGTCGGGACCGCTTCAGTGATCGGTGGTGAGTCCGATATGACGGGTCCGGTAGGTTTTCCACTCCTGGTCATCACCGCATTCACATCTCTATGCGGGCCCGGGTTTGTCTCAGTATTGCCCGGGAGACCACCCTGGGGTCTCTTTGACATCATCTGTGCCAGCTGACCAACCTGATTCTCTATGTTCTGAATCGAGGCCTTGTGGCTCCTCATTTCTCCCTCATGAGAGAGAAAACGATCCTCGCTCTGCTGATAGCGTTTTTCAGCCAACTGATTCGTGCTCGAGGAGCTAGTAAGAAGCTGGGACATCATCTCCTCCAGCTTAGAACTAGACTGAGGGGCCTGCTGCTGGAAACTACTCCCAGAGCCCTGATTCTGATGCGGGTATGAACGCTGTTGGTAGGATTGGTTGTACTGCTGGAACTGCTGACCCTGACCCTGACCCTGCTGCTGCTGCGCTGGAGTGCGCGGAGTGAATCCCAAAGGATTTTGATTGCCTGTGTTCGAACGCCACCCAAAATTTGGGTGATTTCTCCAACCGGGATTATAGGTGTTACTGTAAGGGTTGTTCTGCAGCCTAACTTGGTTACTCACGAAATCTTCCTCTTCGTGGCCCTCGTATCCGACTCCCTGAAAACATGCCCCAGGCTCGTGTGACACACCACACTGGTCACAACCCGAGCCCGCATGCGCAATCATCTGGGACCTGTCGAATCTCGATGCGAGAGCCGAGATTTGTGCAGTAATAGCCGTATAGTCGTCAACAGCATGCACTCCCGCGCGGGATCCTGATGATGATGATGATGTAGCCCGACTTCTATCTCCTTCGCGGCGAGAGCTAGACTTCAACGCAACCTTTTCAATGATATCGTAAGCCTCATTGGGAGTCTTTGTCCCCAAATCGCCTCCTGAATTCATATCTAATCGCTCCTGCGTATTGTAGCTGAGCCCCTGATAGAATGTCAAGACTAACTGTCTCTTGGTGAACCCATGATGTGGAACATCAAGTAACAGATCCTTGAATCTCTCCCACGCTGCATGCAACGACTCCCCTTCATCCTGACGAAAGGTCACCACTCGGTTCCTTAACTTGGTTGTCTTCTCGGGTGGAAAGTACTTTTTCATAAATAGCTCCGCCAACCCATTCCAGGTCTTGATGGACCCAGCTGGCAGTGACATAAGCCACGCTCTGGCTTTGTCACGCAGTGAGAAAGGAAACAACCTCAACCGAACGGCGTCCTCTGAAACATCCCTCATTTTAAACGTGGAACAAACTTCGAGAAAAGCCGCAATATGTCGTCCGGGATCCTCATGTTCGCGTCCGTCGAACTGCACCGAATTCTGCACCATATTAATTATACTAGATTTAATTTCAAAATTAGGTGCATCAATAGTAGGTCTAAGGATACTCGGCTCCAGGCCTGTCGCTCCAGGCTGATTAGACTCATTCAACGGTTGATTATCGTCTGCCATGGTTATGTTTCCTCCTGAGCCCTCGGCTTCAGCAGGTACCAACGAATCCGGCCCGCCAGATGCGAGCAATAGCCCAACCGCACGCCCTTTCGCGCGAAGACGCCTCTGAAGATCACGTTCGGGTTTGTCAGACGGTTCAACAAGTTCTGGAGCGGGGGTCGAGAACATCAACCTGCAAACGAAAATTCGACACGGTGAATATTTTATTAATTAAATAATGTTGTTTTTTTTTTCAGCTGAATAGAAGCAGAAAGTTATTATAAATGGGCTGAAAATTTTATAAAAATCCGAAAAATTGCCCGAAATTTTATAAAAATTCAACACAATAAATAAATGATTCGACTAATACAAAAATGGCTTTAGGGTGCCGAAAACCCAAAGAATAAGTGAATGAATAAATCCGGATCAAATAAATAAATAAAACAAAAATAACGCAAAAATGAATAAATCGAATAAAACAAGAAATATTAACAAATAAATAAACAAATAAATAATCAAGAAATTATACACAAATATTAACAAGTATATACACCGATAACCAAATGACTCGGGTCGTTCATAAAACTCGCCATTTCCCCGGCAACGGCGCCAAAAACTTGACGTGTGTAAATAGCAAGGTTCAAGTGTGACGTGTGTAAAACGGGGGACTAAAATAGTGTGTAAATTATCGTTCTTATTTGTTTATGTCTTTTATTGCTTTTTAGTTTAGCTTGCTTGAAGACAAGCAAGGTTCAAGTGTGGGGAGATTTGATATTCGTTAATTTACACATATTTTAGTCCCCCGTTTTACCCCTATTTTATGCGTTTTTGGCCGTAAAACCGTCATTCGGATACTTATTTATCTACATTTGTGTTTACAGGCCTAAAACTGCATTCCAGACAAGATGATAGCAAAAACGAGGACTTTCCGGACAAAACGACGAAGCTGCGAACATTCTGTTAAGGATTCTGAACTGGGCCTGTGGAACGACCGTTCCACCTGTGGCACGGTCGTGCATCTCCGACAAACTTGATCATCTCGGCAATGAACGAGAGGTGCGACTGGTCGTTCCAGGAAAACAAGCGACTAGGTGAAGAACGGTCGTTCCATCTGAGGAACGACCGTGCGTCTCCGGTGAATCAGCAGAGTCTCGGTGATGAACGGTAGGTGCGACCTTGGCGTGCAACATGTAACCCGGAACCGAACGACCGTTCCACACAAAGAACGGTCGTGCCATTTCGAATCTGGTCAACGATCCGATGACGTATGCAGTATGGTGACCCATCCCCGGCAACGGCGCCAAAAACTTTGACGTGTGCGTATATATACATAATTTTGCAATGAATTACACACGATTGGGTTTTAAATTTATAAAAGTGATTATTACTTTTACATCAAAACACACACGAAAGAGGCAAGTGTACCCCGTCATATATGTAATAAAGTATCGGTAAGAACCAAGTATCGATCCAAGGAAATGGGCGGAGAAATAATACTAGACCTTTGTCACTAAACTACCGGTAAAAACATAGGTTTTGTTGATTTAAACTAAACTAAAGTAAACATAACCAAATACATAATAAAAACATAATAGAAAGTAGATAAAAAGCCTTGCTAAATACACAACCACAGCATGTCAACTAAGTCAGTTTTGGCACTAGAAGCATTCGGTCAATTTTCCAATTTAAAACAATTAGTATCCCTTTCGGGAATCCTAACATGACAATCATTCGGAAAGCTAAAACGATAAACACACTTTAACCACCTAAAATTGTTCTTTAATGCACAATTGATAAATGTCTATGAAAATCTCTTAAAAATAAGTTAGTCAGCCGTTTGGATTGTTCTAACCTCACTTAAACAAGGAAAGTGACACCGATAAACACAATGCAACCACCGAGATAAGCATAAACTAGATTAAATCACAACCGAGTTCATTTTACAAATCTTGCACAATAATTCACCAAGATAGCAATTTTGGCCTAAACTACTAACTAAGCTAACAAATCATGGCAAGAATTTATAACGACACCATCTAACCCGTTAAGGTCCTTACGTGACGGCAAGCTCTCTTGATTAACAATAATTACATTTTATTAAATCACTAACCATTTCTAGTATCATGATGCATACATTTAAACCAAGTTAAACTAGTTAACCAAATTCAAAGTTTACTAATACAAGATTAATTAAGCTTCATTTTTCAACTATCTTAACTAACCAAGCACCAATCATCCAACATAATTACTTATAATCAAGAATTCAATATCAATAACAAGGTTGCAAACTAATCATCAAAGATTAACATAGAAAATACTTCAAATGTCATTACAAACAAAGTTTAACAAACTAATGGTTATAATCTAGCAAGGGATTGTGGTGTTTTTGCCCAAAGGCTACAATAATACATAAATCATAATCTAAGTACTTGAAAGATTAACAAAAACATGGAAAGATTAGAAAATCAAACCATAAACAAGTACTAGACTAAGGATCCGGGTAGTAATCGAGCTAAACGAGACAATGTGGCTTGAATCCGGGTGAAAGCTAATGCCTCCGGAGCCTGAAAATCGCCTGTGAAACTCTCCAAAAATCCAGAATATCGAACAGAAAGTTTCTGCTGTGTTTTTATACTTTTTTGCTGTTGCACGGTCGTTCTCCATATGGAACGACCGTTCACTTTATTCAATTATTGGGGATGGGTCACCATACTGCATACGTCATCGGATCGTTGACCAGATTCGAAATGGCACGACCGTTCTTTGTGTGGAACGGTCGTTCAGTTCCGGGTTACATGTTGCACGCCGACTCGCACCGATCGTTTAGTTCCGAGACTATGTTGGTTCACCGGAGACGCACGGTCGTTCCTCAGATGGAACGCCCGTTCTTCACCTAGTCGCTTGTTTTCCTGGAACGACCAGTCGCACCTCTCGTTCATTGCCGAGATGATCAAGTTTGTCGGAGATGCACGACCGTGCCACAGGTGGAACGGTCGTTCCACAGGCCCAGTTCAGAATCCTTAACAGAATGTCCGCAGCTTCGTCGTTTTGTCCGGAAAGTCCTCGTTTTTGCTATCATCTTGTCTGGAATGCAGTTTTAGGCCTGTAAACATAAATGTAGATAAATAAGTATCCGAATGACGGTTTTACGGCCAAAAACGCATAAAATAGGGGTAAAACGGGGGACTAAAATATGTGTAAATTAGAGTGTATCAGAAAGCTAAGTATAACAACTCTCCCAAAACCCTTAAACATGTTCCATACGTCCTAAAATACACCCCGTACACGAGAAACGGACCCGAAATACCTTTATTTTAATAAAAATCAAATAAAAACAATATTTTATGTCTGTCGCGGGGCGCGAGAGACTGCTCTTGATCCGTCGCGGGGCGCGACAGCTTGGCTACCAGGCTGCACCCTGGGCTGCCACGTGTCCATGTCGTGTTGAACCTACCCCCATGACTGGTCAAAGCTAAGGCCTACTCCACCTAGCTCGCGGGCCGCGAAGACTTTGTCTTCGGCTCTCGCGGGGTGCGACAAAGTGCCGATCAGGTACTATAAATAGGGGATTTTGGCTTCAGTTGCAAATCGTTCATCACACCACTTTCTCTCTCAATCTCTGATAGCAATTATAATTTCTGGGTATAATACCCCCTAATTAGCAAAGCTCTGTCTCGATGTAAGTATCATAACCCCCAATTACGTATTAGATACACTGCCCGATTGATCTAGTGCTCCGTAACGCATGTTGAGGCTCTGCCTGACTTAGTCGTTGGAGTTCTGTCTCAGGGAGGGTATAACTAATGTAAATTTGGGTTATTATACTAACGCGTGTGCATTATTTAAATTAATAGATTATAACCAGGAAATCACAAGAAAATTACCTGAATTAGCAATGTGAGTAATTCCTTCTTTTTGTAAACTATTTTTACAAAACATCAATTGTTTTTACATTATAATTAACAGTGATTGAGTATTTATAATTCTGCAATTATCGTCGGTATGTTGGGGTTTTGTATACAAAATTTGTTACTACACTGTGAGTAGTAACATTTCCACAAGTCAGGATTGACAGTGCCGTGCGTTGTAATTAAAGTAGATGTAAACAAATGTAATTGCTGGATTTCCCTCAATACTGTAAAATGATAAAACTTGTTTTGATTAAACTGGGATTCACTCACCAGTATTGTCCACTGACAAAAATGTTTTAAACGCGTTTCAGGTAACAAAATGTGGAAGCCAAATAAAAGCCAGCTGGAGAGCACTGAAGGCTTGGAAAAGTGGCTATAAAAGTTACCTAAATAAAGAAGATGTTTTATTTAAATAAAATAGGGTTTATCCCTACAAACATATTATGAATGGAACTTGGATTTTACCCATGTGTTTATTATTTATAAAATGAAGTGTTTTACTCTGATAAAATATTTCCTAACTACGGTCCTGATGTAAATTCCGCTGCCAAATTAAATAAACACCGATACCACCGAATGTGCGAAGTTCGCGGCCGCCCGCCTCCGGGGGTAAGGGGTCGGGGGTTGCGACAGGAGGTGGTATCAGAGCTACAACCACTTATTTCAGCCACAGAAGTGTTCTGCTGACATTGAAATTGTCAAGTCTGTTAGGAAATAATCTACGTGACTATCTGCATACGTGTATATTATTATTTTGTGTTATTTAACAATCTGTTAGTTTACAGTATTAGTGATCAAGGACCATCGAACGCTTATCGTCAATTGTCTAGTTATCCTAGAGATGAAGGAACTTCCTTCTAGCCTACTCCTTCGGGGTACTCAGCTGACACCGAAGAGGGGATATTCGTCTTTAAAGCGCAATCCGCAGAGCCATTCCTTACCAAAAAGAAAGGATGGTTCAGTCGGGGAGCACATGAGCGTAGGAAAAGAATGAGGAAATTTTAGCAACAAAGGGATTTAGCAGCAGCAAATAGGGAGATGAACGCCCAGACCCAAGACATAATCAATTGGCGACTGGCCAACTTTCATATATTAGCTACCACTGCCGCAGACCCAAACCTAGAACAAATCATTGCACTACAGCCACTACCACTATTTCCCACTCAGCCTATGGAAATAGAACCCAACCAAGAAGAACTAGTTCCCATACCAGCTTTTAATCCAGATGAGATACCTAGAGTTCCAGCACCCAATCCCTTAGCATATGATCCGTGGAATGACGACCATATGGATTATCGAGAACTCTACCCAGAAGAGGAACCCATACCAAACCCTGTAGCACCATACCTCAATCTTGACCCTCTAGATCCATATTGGGATGCTGACCAGTATGTTCGGGAAATCCTAGAAAACCCATACCCGTATGGAGACCCTTTACCACCATACCCTGAACAAATACCCGCACCGCCACCACCCATGAGTACCGAAAATGTGCAAGAACTCCGTACGTTTGGTGAGGAGTTAGTTGATGAAGGAGAGAATAAGGCAAATAGGGGAAAAGCTCGTTTGGAAGTATGACGAGCGAAACATGCAATACTGGATGAACCCCTAGAAATAATATATATATATATAGGGTAATGCTCCATAGAAAACCTTAGATTTTTAGAAAACTTTGCAAACCCACCTAATGGCCTACATGTTGCCACGTATCCCAGCCACCTTCATATCCTTTTTAGCTTTTGAGGGCACATTGGTAAATTTACATATTCATACCCCACTCCCAAGATATTTTGACCAACCTGATTTGACACTATCATCCATCACATCATTCTCACCCATCATCCTCCATTTTGTTTACTTTATTTCAAATTAACCAGTTTTTTTTCAAAATATGTTAATCTTCTTAAACCAGTCATTTCACACTAGATCCGCCATTAATGCACTATGGAGCATCCATCAACAATGGTAGATCTAAAGGAAAATGGAGGATACTCTGATGTGCTCGACCATGAAAACCCAAAACATCTTCATTGACAACGATGATGTGTTCTACAATGAAGATAATGTTCCAGGTTTGCTCTACAATCTTCATCATGTTTATCAAGAACACCAAGAACACCTAGAGAGAAGCAAGTTTGAAGATCTTCATGGTGTTCATCGCATGGTTCTATATCCGGTAAGTGTTTTAGAGAGAGAAAGTTGTTGTTTTAGAGAGAGAAACAACAATCTCTTGAGTATTTTATTTTCAAAAATCATTTCACACTTGATGTTTTTGTTAAAATGGTTGTTAATAGGTTTTTGTGTAATGGCTGTTTTAGAGATGAAACATGATTTTTTTTTTGTTAAAATGGTTCTTAAAAGGGGTAAATGTTTATGTAATTTGCAGGTTTTTATTTTTGTGTTAAAAAGTTGTGCTTGGTTTGGTTGCTTGTTTGGGCTTTTGATCTGAATAGTAACTGTTTTTTGTTGGTTTGGTTTCTTTGTTTGGGGCTTTTGATCTGAATAGTAACTGTTTTTGTGATGTTATTTGAGAAAAAAATGTTTTTTTTTTTTTATGTTGAGAAAAAAGATTTTCTGGCTATGAATGTGTTAATATTTATGTTTGGTTAACGACTTAACGGTTATCTTATCTTTTTGTTATTAGGACGGTGATGGATACAAGGGAAATAAGATCCAATTCTCGGGACCGTTGGTTTCATCAAACGTGGATCAGATGCTCAAGGATCATGACCATGTTTATGTTACAGCACAACACAACTAACACGTGTTATAGCTTGAACTTCTCAGACATGCATGTGTTACATGTGACATGAAACCCATGTACAACGTAACACGTGTTACGTGTGACATGAAAACACATTTTTATAACTTCCCTGGCATACACACACCCACATGTTTACAAACCGTTTCAAGACCGACCCAAACAAGCAAGGGTAGCCGCCGAAAAGCTAAGGCAGCAAAGGTAGCCGCTGAAAAGCTAAGGCAGACTGTCAAAGGAAGCTCCACCATTTTCTTAGTGCTATGTATTTTCGTTTACTAGTAATATGTAATGTGAGACTCTTATTGTTTTGTCTAGTACATGATGTTAAAACGGTATGGACTTAACATATTCTGGAAGTCTTAACACACGTTATAAAAGAGGCTTAACACACGTTATATCAGGTATACTATGTTGTTATTAAGTTACTATTGGAGTTTATGCATCCATTCTGGAAGTCTTAACACACGTTATAATAGAGGCTTAACACACGTTACACATGTTACAGTATGTATATACAAATCATGGTGTTTTGGAAACCACTAGCTTATACATGACACCATGTTGGGTTAAACCAAGATTATAACAGAGGCTTAACACATGTTATCCCAGGTATACGGTGTTACAGTATTAACTTGTATGTTCCATATTAACTTGTACACGTGTTACGATCAGTATATGCACATCATGGTGTTTTGCAAACCACTTTCATATACATGAATACAAGTCGGATTATAATGGATGCTTACATGTTATCATATGTATACAAGTGGGGTTACAACAAGATTACGATATTGTACAAGTGGGGTTACAACAAGATTACGATATTAACTAAGCTCACCATTAAACTCATCGCCCCCGTCGACTATTTTCACCCTTGTCACATGTTAAGCAATTACATGTTCCGAACAGACAAATTGTAACACATGTTAGATCATTATATACACATCATGGTGTTTTGTAAACCACTAGCTTATACATGAATACATGTCAGGTTACAAAAAGATTATAACAGAGGCTTAACACATGTTATACATTCCAAAATGTGCAAAACAAATGACCCGTTTCATATTATATATTCCAAAATTACCGGTACATGTGTTACCATAAATACTTGTACATTTATTACTTGTACAAGTTTTACGCTCAGTATCCACATTATCGGATATTTTAAACATCAACAAAAATAAAATAGATATTACTTGTTTTTTTGTTTAATTAACAAAAGGTTAACACACGCTATATATCATTCTAACAGGGGCTTAACACATGTTATACATGAACACATGTCAGGTTACATCATAGTGTTCTGTTACAGCATGAACCACCAACACATGTTATAAATGAATGAAGACTTCTTTTCCAAAGGATGTGACTTATTCAATGTCCTCGCATTAACGTCGCCTACATCCATCCAGCTTGTCAATTGAATATCTTTTATGGATCTGTTTATGTAAATCAACACACGTTATATATCATTCTAACTGGTGCTTAACACATGTTATGGGTCTGTCTCTGTAAATCAAGCAACCCAACAAAAAAACAATTATTGTTAAGATCAAAAGCCCCAAACAAGCAACCAAACCAACAAAAAAACCCGTTCAAAATCTCATCCTAAAGTTTTGGATTTATTTAAAATACATGAACATTAACCATTACTAGAACACGCATTAACTTCGCCTACATCCATCCAGCTTGTCAATTGAATATCTTTATGGGTTTGTTTCTGTAAATCAACACACGTTATATAACATTCTAACAGGGGGCTTAACACATGTTATGGGCCTGAGTCTGTGAATCAAGCAACCAAACAAAAAAACACTTACTGTTCAGATCAAAAACCCAAACAAGCAACCCAAACCAACAAAAAAACAGCTACTGTTAAGATCAAAAGCCCCTAACAAGCAACCAAACCAACAAAAAAACCCGTTCAAAATCTCATCCTAAAGTTTTTGATGTATTTAAAATACAAAATCATATTAACAACCATTACTAAAACACTTTCAGCACACTAAAACATATTAATAACCATTTCAACAAAAAATCAAGTGTGAAATGATATTTCAAGAACATTTACCGGATCTATAACCGTCCGATGAACACGAAGAAGATCTTCAAACCTTCTTCTCACACACACACTCGTGCGTGTGTCATCGTTCTCTCTCTAAAACAACATACTTCAAACTTCTTCTCTCTCACACACTTGTATGTGTGTTCTTGGTGTTATAGATGAACATGATGAAGATTGTTGTTTCTCTCTCTAAAACAAAAAATTCATCTCTCTAAAAACCTTCATCCTGCCGTCGTTCTCTCTCTAAAACAACAATCTTCAAACATTTTCTCTTTCACACGATGTAGATCTGAACTTGAATATCGAAACTTGTGTTTGGTGTTCATCATGATCTTGATTGAAGAGAGAGGAGAGAGGAGAGAGGAGAGAGAGATAACATGTGTGTGTAAGAGAAATAAAGTTGATGTGTGTGAGAGAAAAGTCAGATTTTCAATACCTTAAATGCCATTCTCCTTTACTTGTTTATAATTTATGGTTTTATTTAAATGTAAAAGACACCAAAAAAAGCTCAACCATTGATCTACTTGGATGAAACAAAATCAATGGATGAGGTTGGGTTTCCAAGGTTTTCTAAAAAAGATGGGGTTTTCCATATAACCCAACCCTATATATATATATATAAAATCGCAAGTAGTTTGAAAAAAAATCAACCAACTAAAATAGATAATCTAATACCTACGGATGCATAACTGGTAGTGTCACGGCCCCCGATCTAGTTTCCCGGTTCGGACGCGGCGGGACAGAAAACCCGTGGTATTGGTGGTTCATTTGGCAGCGAAAATTTTTAACAGGATCATTTTTAAACTGAAGATACCCCTTTATTTTTATTTCAAATTACGGGACAAACCCCGTAATTTACAATAAAGGAATTTCACTGGGAAATCCCCTGATTACAAAAACATGTTTATTTATTTACTGAGCCACTTCATTCAAGCTGGAGTGCTACGCGGCACTTCTCCTTGTTTACAGTAAATCACCTGAAACATGTTTAAAAAGATTTTATCAGCGGGGAAATACTGGCGAGTCATTGAATTTGTACAAAACGACACATTGTTATAAATTACAGTATTAAGGGCGATTACAATGTTTATATCAACCAATTACCCAAAACGGTATTTGTCACTCGACCGTATCTGTGACTATGGTCATATCACCCATTGGCTAACCTGTTGTCCAATGGTGATGGTTATCAAGTAATGTATACAAAACCCCACATACCGGCTGTAATTGAAGATTACAAAGACTTAATCCCTGTAATTATAACTTTGAAAATAATTAGGGTTTTGGAAACAATTTAGTAAAAAGAAAATGACTCACATTGCAAGTTTAACTAGACAGATTTTGGCCTACTGATTAAGCCTGGTAACCTAGTTAAATAATGCAAACGTGACTAGGTTAGTAACTTAATACAACATTTACGATAAATTCACGAAATCAAAACCCTCACGACGAATGACAAAGTATAGCCCGAATTCAGGCAGCACTTAAACATCCATCGGATCGGTTTTAATCAATCGGACATTGTATCGTAGCAGTGATCGAGTTATTACCCTGGGATCGTAGCAGCGTCTCGACACTTAGATACACTAATTTGAGCAGTTTAGGACGTCTTTTGAAGTAATTTTTCGAGCACAGACGAAAGGCCATGCAACGCACTATTTATAGTTGAAAATTGAGTCTCTCGCGGCCCGCGTAGACCTGAAGGGCGATCCTTCGCGGCCCGCGAGGGCCACCCTAGCTACGGCTAAGGCTGCCGTATCATGGCGTAGGTCTGCCACGTGTCTGTCACGTGGCCCTAAAGCTTATCCGGATACTTGCAAGGCTATCGCTCCCCACGTAGACTTCCCTTGAGTCTTTCGCGGCCCGCGACAGACTAATAAAACTTGATTTTCTTGACTTTTCATAAAATTTAGGGTTTTAGGGGTCCGGATTTTCACTTACGGAGTGTTTTCGGACATTTTTGTGCAGATCCTTACATCCTCCCCACCTTATTTAAAATCTCGTCCTCGAGATTTACTGAAATAAGTAAGGATATTTTCGCTTCATTTCCGATTCCAGTTCCCACGTGTACTCAGGTCCTCTTTTTGAATCCCACTTTTCTTTGACCAGTACCAATCTCTTGTGTTTGAGGAATTTGACCTTTCTGTCCTCTATTTGGAGAGGTTTCTCAACAAATTTCAACTTTTTATTTACCTCTATATCTTGAAGAGGTACTACCAGTGATTCATCAGATAAACACTTTTTAAGATTAGATAGATGGAACACATCATGTACCCCGGCTAGCTCTTCTGGTAGTTGTAATCGATAAGCAACTGGTCCTATCCGTTGGGTAACTAAGAATGGCCCTATGTACCTTGGACTTAGCTTTCCCTTCTTACCGAATCGAACTACCCCTTTCCAAGGAGAAACTTTCAAAAGTACCTTGTCTCCAACTTGGAATTCTAACGGCTTACGTCGATTATCTGCATAACTCTTCTGGCGATCTCGAGCCATTTTCAGTCTTTCCTTTATTTGAGTTATCTTGTCGGTGGTTTCCTGTACAATCTCGGGACCTGATAATTGACTTTCTTTTATTTCTGCCCGGCAAACTAGGGTTCGGCACTTTCGTCCATACAGTGCTTCAAATGGGGCAGCATTGATGCTTGTGTGATAACTATTGTTTTAGGAGAATTCTATTAGCGGTAAATGGTCATCCCAATTTCCACCGAAGTCGATCACACATGCTCTGAGCATGTCTTCAACGGTTTGGATCGTCCTTTCACTTTGTCCATCTGTTTGGGGATGGTATGCAGTACTTAGATTCAAGCGTGTCCCCATGGCTTCTTGGAAACCTGTCCAGAAATGTGAAGTGAAACAACTATCCCTATCTAACACAATGGAGAGTGGGACTCTATGTAGGGATACTACCTCGTTTAAGTATAACCTAGCCAATCTTTCCATGCTAAAGGTTTCCTTCATTGGTAGGAAATGAGCTGACTTGGTTAGTCGATCTACAATCACCCAGATTGTATCGTTACCTTTTCTGATCTTGGGTAACTTAGTAACAAAATCCATTGTTATTAGTTCCCATTTCCATACAGCCATTTCTAACTGTTGAAGTAAACCTGCAGGTTTCTGGTGTTCTGCCTTAACTTGCGAACAAGTTAGACACTTAGAAACGTATCTAGCTATGTCCTTTTTCATTCCTATCCACCAGAAATTATTTCTTAAATCTTGGTACATCTTGTTATTACCAGGATGCATCGTATATCTGGATTTATGGGCTTCTTCTAGAATCTTATCTCTTAAATTTCCTTGCCTAGGTACCCAAATTCTTTTCTTATGGAATCTCCAAATTCCATCATTCCCTTGTTCTAATTCTTTTATTCGTCCTTTCATTCCTTCAGCATCATCCTGGATCGCTGTCTCTTGAACATTTTTCAGTTGTTCCATTAAATCTATCTGTAGATTTAATCTGAGAGCACGAACTCGTCTTTGGTTCTCATGGTATTTACGACTTAAAGCGTCGACTACTACATTTGCCTTTCCTTCGTGATATAGAATATCACAGTCGTAGTCACTTAGAATTTTCATCCATCTTCTTTGCCTCATGTTTAATTCTTTTTGCCCAAATATATACCTTAAACTTTTATGATCTGTATAGACAGTAAACTTACTTCCGTACAGATAATGTCTCCAAATTTTAAGGGCAAAAATTATTGTTCCTAATTCTAAGTCATGGGTCGTATAATTTTCCTCGTGCTTCTTCAACTGCCTTGATGCATACGCAATTACCTTTTTGCGTTGCATTAGCACACCTCCTAACCCTAACTTAGAAGCATCGCAGAAGACTTCAAAATCTTCTGTTCCGTCTGGTAAGGCAAGAATTAGGGCATTTGTTAATCTTTGCTTCAAGATTTTAAAGGCTTCCTCTTGCTTAGGTCCCCATTCATACTTAACCGTTTTACAGGTTAGCTTAGTTAACGAAACAGCTATCTTAGAAAAATATTTAATGAAGCGCCTATAGTATCCAGCTAATCCTAGAAAACTTCTAACTTCAGTTGCTGATTACGGGACTTTCCAGTTTGTGATCGCTTCTATCTTAGAAGGATCCACGTGAATGCCTTCGTGATTCACCATGTGTCCTAAAAATTGCACCTCTTGTAACCAAAATTCACATTTCGAAAATTTAGCGTAGAGCTTTTCTTTTCTTAACAGGGTTAAGAGGGCATGCAGGTGTTTACAATGTTCGTCCTGACTTTTGGAATATATAAGTACATCGTCGATGAAGACAATTACAAATTTATCCAAATACGGCTTACAGATCCTATTCATCATGTCCATGAATGCTGCAGGGGCATTCGTTAGTCCGAATGGCATAACTGTAAACTCGTAGTGACCATACCCAGTCCTGAAAGCAATTTTA
The DNA here is from genome assembly GCA_030545235.1 of Helianthus tuberosus. Classification (NCBI taxonomy): domain Eukaryota; kingdom Viridiplantae; phylum Streptophyta; class Magnoliopsida; order Asterales; family Asteraceae; genus Helianthus; species Helianthus tuberosus. The sequence continues at coordinate 127,593,638 of CM060432.1, read as the reverse complement.
GGTATGTCTTCTTCCTTTACCTTCAGCTGATGATATCCGGAGCGCAAATCTATCTTGGAGAAATATCTAGCTCCCTGAAGTTGATCAAAAAGATCATGAATCCTGGGTAATGGGTATCGATTCTTAATTGTAACTTTATTCAATTCTCTATAATCGATACACATCCGCATTGAACCGTCCTTCTTTTTCACGAACAACACTGGTGCTCCCCAAGGGGATGAACTAGGTTGTATGATGTAACACCTCAAAAATTCACGTCGTATAATGTGTTGACACGTGTCATATGTTTAAAACGTGTGAAAGAATATTATAGAAGGACTAAAGTTGACAAACATGGAAAGTATGTGAATATACGTATTCTAAGTGTCAACTGTAAATAAATATAATGTACATTGACCCTACATGATGCTCATACCTTCAAACGAATAAATCATGGATCATACGAAGCTAAAAGTGAGAGATTTCAAACTACAGGGACTAAATGTGTCAACATGTTTAATTTATACCTCTGAGTGACCTTTTGACAAACCCGAAGCTTTGTAACTGTTAATTACGCTTACTAGAATGCACAATATAAATTTCGTAAAGTTTCGTTGTCGTATGAGAAAGTTATGATCGAATTCGTGTGCGAAGAGTTAAAGCGTAAATGTTGAAAGTTAGGACTTTTCGGGTAACAATAAAGTTAACCGGGGACTTAGCAAAGTGGGTATATGTTTTAAAGCCTTTATAGATCAATTATGAGGGTTTACAATGCAAGAAACAAGTGCCTAATCGGATTTTGAAGAGCCAAGGATCAAATAGCAAAGAAATCAAAAAGCTGATTTCTGCATGCCGTCGCGCCACGCAAGGGTCCCTCGCGCCACGCGAGGGACTCCCAGTTCCGGAAAACATGGTTGTTGCCTGCTGAGTGCAATCTGATCGATCTTTAAACGTTTTTCCCCATCTCTCTTGGCCCCTAGGCACCCCCTAACATCTGGGACACTTGTTTATCAGTTGTGGAGAGTTGTAGACCCAAGTGTCAACTTCTTATGGTGGATTAAACACTATAAAAGGCCTTGAACTTGCAACAAGTCTTCACACCTTCATTCAAGCATTCTGATCATTCCTGGAGCTCAAGCCTGCTTCCAAGTGATCACTAATCAAGCTAGGGACTTCAGTAAGTTACTAATCCTTTCTTTTATTGAGTTTAGCTTAGTTATTTAGCTAAAAGTCAAACCGTCGTAATTACGGTTTGACTTCGAGATTAGTTGATAATGGCTTAGTCATATCTCGAATTAAAAGTAGTTATAAGTTGGTAATTATGTGGGTAATAAAACCCTAAAAGGGTTCACCCTGATTCCCACTCTAACCAGGTCAAAAGTCGGGTCAAACTTGCTAAGAAAAAGTCAACAGAATGTTAATTTCACAATTTATGCATGATTAGCAATGTAGAACTTATATAACCTGTTTGATCATTGTTATAACTTGGTAATAAGTGTAAGAACATGTCTAAACATGTTCAACCCGACAAATTCCTGTAAATACCCGGTTCAGAACCGAAAGTCACATAGTTTGACTTTCAGTTCTGACCCGTTTAGGCACGTTTTAGAAATGCCTTAGAGCTGTAATTGGACTAGGTTACATGTTAGAATAACCCTCTGTGATGTTACACCTTGGTTCATTAGTTATCCAATTAATATGCATGTTTCCGTTAATCGCTCATATGTTGACCATTATGCCCTTATTACCTTAAAACGTGATTTTTGGAAATGTAAAAGAGTAGAAACTTTAATTACTGATATATAAACTTGTATGCAAAGTTTGACATCAGTTTGAATTGTAGATTGAGAGTTATGCTCATTATCGCAAAATGAAAGCTTTATGTTAATTAATTGGCGTAATTAGCGTATAGCATAGTTAAGCCTACTTTTTGATATCAAAATCTTTACCCACTGATGTAATATATTATTTTGGGATTTTTAAAGATTTTTAATTAATTTTAGGCTGAGCATAACTAGTAGTCGTAGGCTTAATCCGGTAATTGTCGGTTTTGCCCTTACGGGCCATAAAATGAGTTTTACATATCTAAACGACTCCAAACCTTTTGCTACTGATCACATATGATAAATAAATTATTTTGAACCTTCTGAAAATATAAAAATATCAGATTTAAGTATCAAACCCGGAAATGGCCTTTAATCGCCTTTTTAAGCGTTTTTAACGCATAGTATGTACTAGAAGTATTTTAAACATACAAGGGTTGATACCTACTGATATTTGAGGCAAATTATAATGTTTTAACAGTAAGCAAAGGTTGATAAACTCAGACTTCGGTTTTGAGCTTTTCGGCTTAGGTGAAATTTCCAAAATACCCCTACGGGGCATAGTTTGGTTATAAATGATAGATTTCACACATACACTTTAGCCTACTGATATAACTTAGCAAATTGAGTATATTTGCTGATTACATCAGGCCTGTAACTCAGGTTGTTACTTAAACTCTTTTATAAACTTTTAAATGACCAAACTACCCCTACGGGGCCTAGTTTGTGTTTAATCACGTTTCGGGCATAATGAAAGACATCTTACTGATGTCACAACATATTTGAGGCATAATTAACTTAGGAAACCTGTATATAGCTCTCATGAATACCCGTCACGCTTATTACGCGTACGGTTCGGTTTATGTAACAAGTTTACATAAATTAGCCGAAACGGGTCAAACCTTAACGGTTTTATCTCAAAATCCAGAATGTGAATAATAAACCCATATTAAACAAGTCTTCAAACTTTTCGGGTCTAAATCACATTCTATCCAGTCTTCGCTTAATCGTGCGTACGAACCGTATCTTTGAAACTAGCCGGTCTAAGCTTAAGCTTAATTAAAGACCCGTTAGGATTCTAATAGGTTATTATAAAACCTTCGTTCCAGATTAGGAGGACCAGTAAAAGCTACGTGCATTTTGCTAATTGTGAATTATACTTTGCTCAGGTAAATACTTTTAACTTATTTTCCCTATACGGGCTTGGGTTACGGTATATAGCATGCCGCTTGATCGAGCATCAAATCCTCCACCGTTGAGTGGGTAATTGACTAATTTGATCGGCTCGTTTAAACAGCCTTGTTACTTAAAGCCTTTGGGGGGTTAATGACCATGTCCCGGATATCCTCGGCATCATTTTACGAAATGGCCACGACTTAAGCGCGGGGTGTAGGCGTACACCCGTCAGTGCACAAAAGAATATTGTGGTGTGTCTATTGATCTTTAACCCGGACAAGATCCGGGCTACTGAACGCACAAGGAACATGTAATTCGTTCACAAGATTATATATTTAAATAATTCTCCCAAGTTAAATAAAATTTTTATGCCACGCGCATCCAAACCAATTTTCAATCATTTTCCAAAATAAGTCAGTTGATTGTATTTACCAGTGTAAACTGACGTATTTTCCCAAAAAGATTAAATGCAGATACTATGCGTAATTGGCTGGGATTTCTCCTTAGCATCATTAGAAGTCTCGCAAGCTTAAGATGCCTGAAGTCTGTTGAACTATCGATTATATTTTGTTTCCGATCCATCTGTGGATAAACATCCGAATATTGTGACATTTGATATTACAATATTAAATTCGGTTGTATTATATCTTTTAAATTGCTTCCGCTGTGCATATTAAATAGTGTTGTTTGACTATTATGTTGCCAACCACGTCACGATACTCCCCCACCGGGCCCACCGGTGACACGTGGAAATCGGGGTGTGACAGGTTGGTATCAGAGCTAACACTGAGTGAATTAAACACTAGCCTTTTGTGTTTAATCTCAGTTACACAATTGCACAATTCTAAACTTTCGAGTCTAGACATATAACATAGGACAAATTCTACCTTATTTGGTTTTTGTTTTTGTCCTTTAAATTTTTATATATGTTGTTTTGTTATCTCATGTTATAATGACAGGATTAACAAAAATGCCGCCAAGATTCTTCAGGAGAAGGGGAAGAGGCAAGGGGCCAATCACCGCCCCCAATGATAATGAAGCTGGACCATCACATGCGCGAGCTCCGTCTACTACCGAGAGTGACGACCCTCGGCAGAACAGGAGAAACTTGTTTGAACCAGGCAGACGATCGGTATCACACAGCTCTACACCTCTGGTCCAAAACCCTTACGGGCCTCAGCCGGAGTACGAGCCCAACAACCCTCAACCCTCCTACAAACCGCTACAACGATCCCTGTCTCATCATTCTTTTGGAGACCCCACACCTATGTTCTGAGGCCAATTTAACCCGGCCAATTACTTACCAGAACCCGTGGGTTTCAACCCACTGGGGCCAGATGATCACTTCTCCGGTGATAATGCGGATGACATGGACGAGGATACAGACCCCGTCGAACCTGCCAGTGGTATTCCAAACCACCCGATCGAGATTTCGGATGGATCTTCGTTCCACGGATCACCCTATGTTGGTCCAGATAGCTTCCAAGCCATGTTCACCCGGCACGAATGGTACTATACACCTCCTCACCATTCGTCGCCTCAGCAGCAGCAGCCGCAGCAACAACAGGATCCCTCTGTGGATTCAAGATTCGTGGCAGTCACGCCACCGCCTCCACCGCCGCCAGTGCAGCCAGCACCTCCGCAACCGTCGAGGCGAAGGAGAACCGGTGCGCGCATGTCGTCACGAGCAGGGGACTTCCATTTCAGTTCCCCACGTCAATCTAGTGGCAGCCACTATCCGCCACATCAGGAGGACCCCCAAATGGGTGGACCTTCAAAACCAGCTGTACCACAGCCATCGCCAATGGGTTTTGACAACCCAATTCCTGCATATACGGGTTCCATGGCGTATAACCCGTTTGAACCGCCGAATCACCACAATTATGGTTACGCGGAGGCCGACCCTTACATGGTAGCGGCGAACTACAACACCCAAGGACCCTATGGAGATCCATGGGGAGTAGGGTACCCAACACATGGGTACCAGATACCTCCTAGGCCTATTATTCGGACTCAATCGCAGCCGCCTAGGTTTTCCCCACCTGAGCATGAAGAACTCCTTCAGAGGTTGGATCAAGTTGAACGGGAAGTTCACAGGGACCGCAGGGAGAGACAGACTTTCTTCCAAGGATTAACAAGTTTGATCAAAGGGAAGAGCAAGAAGGATCATTGAATCCTTCCACTGTTGTTTTTCCTTGTATCAGTTAAGCCCCTGCGTGGGCCTGTATTTGCTGTATTTGTTTAAGCCCCTGCGTGGGTATGTATGTGTGTTTGTTTGACCCCTGCGTGGGTCTATTTTCCGTTAACCCCTGCGTGGGTATGATGTTTGCTTAAAGTCCCTGCGTGGACTAGTTTGTTTGTTTAAAGTCCCTGCGTGGACGAGCATGTTGATTGACCCCTGCGTGGGTACTTGTTTGTTGAAAAAGACCCGTTTAGGGCAGCATGTAATATTATGATAAATTAATGGAATGTTTGTTTTATAAATTTCATGTTTGCCAGTATGTGCATATATAAATTATAAATGAAATAAATAAATAAATTAAAATCATTCCTTTTGAAATAATCTGCCTATGTAATTATTAATTAAGAATCTTAAAGAGTGAAACCTAGCCTTCGGGTCATTTTAAGACCGGGCCAAGATGGTAAGACCTGTTCAAAAGATTCAAATCCCTGTTAACATCTGAATACATGTTAACACTCCTGACAGGCGTGATAAATTAAAAATCACATACGTCATTTTTATAAAGGAATTCTTTAGAAGGTTCCTAACCCAGTTTAATGATCTCTGAATCCTGGGTTTACATCGTCAATTAAGATGATCATATTTTTACCATACGTGGTAATATAGTGCCTACGGGCCCTGCTCATTTCCATATGAGCCAAAAGACAGTGGTAGCGATGACTCCCTGTCAGATAAAGGTAATGAACTAGGTTCAAACCTTCGTGCTTTGATTCTCTGAAATCATAGCTTATAATTTATAAATGTCCTTGTGACCAGGCCTATTGTGCCAGTATACCTTAATGTTTTGATTCTCTAAAATCATAGATTAAATAAAAATGTCCACGTGACTAGGCCTTTTGTGCCACAAATAAAACTGCTAATGTTTTATAATTAGGATAAATTATAATAGAAATCCTAAATGAATATGATTAATAAATTAACCAAATATGGTCTCTGTTTACCATGGTTAATGAATTTCCCTAAGGGGCAATTCCTTAATAAACTCCCAAATAAACTATTGTCCTTGTTTTCTGCAACAGTTCAATTAAAATGGCTAACTCGGACGAGGGTAATAGCCATCTAGTGGAGGTTAATAATAACGCCCGAATTAATCTAACGGGTGTGGAATTGAAAGCGATCATAGACGGCGCTGTTACACAGGCTTTGGAAAGACAGTATGAAGAGTACAGTGGGACTCGTAGTAGGACCCAATCTACACAGCCTTCAAAGCCACCGTCCAAGAAGGACGACCCGAAGAAAGGTGATGATCGACACTCCTCGAACCACAGTGCTCCATCTCAGCAGGTTATACTAAACCTAGGGCCCCGTGAGAAGGGTTGCTCATATAAATATTTTGTTTCCTGCAAACCCCGGGATTTCACTGGGGAGAAAGGAGCCATTGACTGTATGACATGGCTAGATGAGATGGATACGGTTGTAGACATCAGCGGATGCGCTGAGAGAGACGTGGTCAAGTTTGTGTCGCAGTCTTTCAAGGGTGAAGCGTTAGCATGGTGGAGATCTCTGGTTCAAGCCACCGGGAAAATCCCATTGTACAATATGTCATGGGATCAATTTGTTGCCCTTATCAGGGAAAATTACTGCCCTCAGCATGAGGTGGAGAAGATAGAATCTGATTTTCTATCATTGGTGATGACAAACCTTGACTGTCAAGCTTACCTAACGAGCTTCAACACGATGTCCCGGTTGGTTCCATATCTGGTAACCCCGGAGCCAAAAAGAATCGCTCGTTTTATCGGTGGTTTAGCCCCGGAAATCAAGGCAAGCGTAAAAGCTTCTCGGCCAGCTACCTTCAGATCTGTAGCTGACATATCTTTGTCACTTACTCTGGATGCGGTCCGACAAAGGTCGCTGAGAAACAACGAGGCTGAGAAGAGAAAACGTGAGGATGATGGTTCACGTAGATCGAACAAGAAGCACCGTGGGAACGGTGACCACAAGAAAGGATCGGAGTCAAGGAAAGATGGGCAAAATTCTGGTGAGAAGCCCAAATGCAAAATTTGCAAGAAGCAGCACTTTGGAAAGTGCAGACTTGAGTCAAACTCACAGACTCAATAAAAAACCTATGCTTGTGGTATATGCAAGTCCACGGATCACAAAACCTTGGATTGCAAGAAGATGAAAGACGCAACGTGCTACCGTTGCAATGAAAAGGGGCACATTAAGACCAACTGCCCTAAATACAACAAGAAGCCTGAAGAGGCCAAGAAGACTAATGCTAGAGTCTTCAGAATGGACGCGAAAGAGGCTGTGCAAGACGATAATGTCATAACAGGTACCTTCCTTGTAAATGATGTCTTTGCAAGAGTACTTTTTGATTCAGGCGCAGATAAGTCTTTCGTAGATAACAAGTTTTGTAAATTGTTGAATTTACCTGTCAAAACCTTAAGCGTAAACTATGAGGTAGAGTTAGCAGATGGTACCATAGAAACCGTCTCAACTGTGTTAGATGGATGTGTTATATCCATTAAGAACCATTCTTTTCCTCTGTCTCTACTTCCCTTTAAGTTGGCTGGTTTTGACATAGTTCTGGGTATGGACTGGTTATCTCATAACCAGGCCCAAATCGTCTGCAACAGAAAACAAGTGGTGATAAAGACTCCGTCTGGTGAATCACTTACCATTCGGGGAGATACCCAGTATGGGCTGCATGAGCAAGTGACTATGCTCAAGGCTTCGAAGTGTTTAAAGAAGGGTTGTGTCATCTACATGGCACAAGTGATTATTGATGAGCCTAAACCGAAGATAGAAGACATCCCTGTCACCTCTGAATTCCCAGAAGTTTTTCCGGAAGATCTACCTGGTTTACCACCAGATAGGCAAGTGGAATTCAGGATTGATATCATCCCCGGAGCAGCACCAGTTGCCAGAGCACCCTATAGGTTGGCTCCAACGGAGATGAAAGAATTGAGGACACAGCTAGATGAACTGCTAGCTAAAGGTTTCATTAAACCTAGTTCGTCTCCTTGGGGAGCACCAGTCCTGTTTGTCAAAAAGAAGGACGGATCGATGCGTCTGTGCATCGATTATCGTGAGCTTAATAAGGTCACGATCAAGAATGGGTATCCTTTACCCAGGATCGACGATTTGTTCGATCAATTGCAAGGAGCAAGTTATTTCTCAAAGATTGACTTGAGGTCAGGCTACCATCAACTAAAGGTTAGAGATGAAGACGTGCACAAAACAGCATTTAGGACTCGTTACGGTCACTACGAGTTCCTAGTGATGCCTTTTGGGCTCACTAATGCACCGGCCGCGTTCATGGATCTCATGAATCGCGTTTGCAAGCCATACTTAGATAAATTCGTCATCGTTTTCATCGACGACATTCTTATCTATTCGAAGAATCAAGCTGACCATGAGAAACACCTTCGCTGTATTCTCAAGCTCCTGCATCAGGAGAAGCTCTATGCCAAATTCTCCAAGTGTGAATTTTGGCTTCGAGAAGTCCAATTCCTTGGACACGTGGTTAGTGAGCGTGGTATCCAAGTGGATCCTGCTAAGGTTGAAGCAGTTATGAACTGGCAAGAACCAAAGACGCCTACAGAGATTCGTAGCTTCCTGGGATTGGCAGGATATTACAGGCGTTTCATCGAAAATTTTTCAAGGATTGCTGCACCCCTAACTTCCTTGACCAAGAAGAAAGTAAAGTTCGTTTGGGGCCCTAAGCAGCAAGAAGCTTTCGATATTATCAAGCAGAAGTTGAGCAATGCTCATGTGTTGACATTGCCTGATGGAATCGAAGAATTTGTAGTTTATTGTGATGCATCACACACCGGGATGGGGTGTGTGCTTATGCAGAAAGGCAAGGTTATTGCCTATGCATCACGACAGTTAAAAGTGCACGAAAAGAATTACACCACCCATGACTTGGAGTTGGGTGCCGTTGTATTCGCACTAAAACTGTGGAGGCATTATTTATATGGTATTAAGTGTGTGATCTATTCTGATCACAAGAGCCTCCAGCATCTGTTTAATCAGAAAGAGTTAAACATGAGGCAATGCCGTTGGATGGAGACCTTGAATGATTATGATTGTGAAATCAAGTATCATCCCGGCAAAGCGAATGTAGTCGCTGACGCCTTGAGCAGAAAGGAAAGGGTGAAACCCATTCGAATCAATGCCAAGCGCATGGAAATAAAGAACAGTTTGATAGAAAGGGTGTTAGCTGCACAGAAGGAAGCTGTGTTGGAAGCTAACTATCCTAATGAAAAGTTAGGAGTAACTGAGGAGCAGTTAACTCTTAGCAAGGACGAAATTTTACGATTAAATGGACGAATATGGGTTCCAATTTATGGAGGACTTCGAGATGTCATCCTCCAGGAAGCCCATAGTTCCAAATACTCCGTTCATCCTGGAGCTGATAAGATGTACCAGGATCTAAAGGCAAATTATTGGTGGATAGGCTTGAAGAAGTCTGTAGCCACCCATGTAGCTAAATGCTTGACATGTGCGCAAGTCAAAGCCGAGCATCAGAAACCGTCAGGTTTGCTACAACAGCCTGAACTTCCTACTTGGAAGTGGGAAATGGTAACTATGTATTTTATTACCAAGTTACCCAAGACAAGGAAAGGAAATGATACAATATGGGTTATAGTTGATAGACTGACTAAGTCAGCACATTTCTTACCCATCAAGGAGACTTATAGCTCCGACATGTTAGCCCAGTTATACGTTGATAAGATTGTAGCCTTACATGGCATACCTGTGTCTATTATCTCTGACAGAGATACTAGGTACATGTCACATTTTTGGAAGAGTTTCCAACAATCTTTGGGCACACGCTTGAATTTTAGTACAGCTTATCATCCTCAGACTGACGGTCAGAGTGAGCGTACTATTCAAACATTGGAAGACATGCTACGTGCATGTGCGATCGATTTGGGTGGCAGTTGGGATAAGAACTTACCATTAATCGAATTCTCCTACAACAATAGCTACCACACCAGCATAAAGGTTGCGCCTTTTGAGGCATTATATGGTAGAAAGTGTAGATCGCCCGTGTGTTGGGCGGAAGTTGGAGATGTCCAATTATCAGGACTAGAGATAGTCTTTGAAACGACGGACAAAATTGTCCAGATTCGTGACCGTCTCAAAGCTGCCCGGGATAGGCAGAAGAGCTACGCAGATCCAAAGCGTAAAGCTTTTCACTTCGAAGTAGGTGATAAAGTGTTGCTTAAAGTATCGCCCTGGAAGGGGGTGATGCGATTTGGTAAGAAAGGCAAGCTAAGCCCGAGATACATAGGACCTTTCGAGGTTATCGAACGTGTCGGGTCAGTTGCCTATAAGTTAAACTTACCGGAAGAGCTCAGTGGAATTCACAATGTGTTCCACATCTGCAATCTGAAGAAGTGCTTCGCTGATGAATCACTGGTAATACCGCATACAGATGTGCATATAGATGAGAGCTTGAAGTTTGTGGAAAAACCTTTGTCGATTGAAGATCGACAGGTGAAAAAGCTTCGAAGGAAGCATGTACCTATTGCAAAGGTCAAATGGGATGCCCGTAGAGGTCCCGAATACACGTGGGAGGTCGAATCCACGATGAAAGAAAAGTACCCTTATTTATTTCAGTAAATCTCGGGTCGAGATTTATTTTAAGGGGGTGAGGATGTAACACCTCGAAAATTCACGTCCTATAATGTGTTGACACGTGTCATATGTTTAAAACGTGTGAAAGAATATTATAGAAGGACTAAAGTTGACAAACATGGAAAGTATGTGAATATACGTATTCTAAGTGTCAACTGTAAATAAATATAATGTACATTGACCCTACATGATGCTCATACCTTCAAACGAATAAATCATGGATCATACGAAGCTAAAAGTGAGAGATTTCAAACTACAGGGACTAAATGTGTCAACATGTTTAATTTATACCTCTGAGTGACCTTTTGACAAACCCGAAGCTTTGTAACTTGTAGGATCGAATTCGGACCCGAATGAGTCGTTCAGAAGAGTTTATCTCAGTTTGAGCGGCGGAAACAAACAAACCGAGTTCAATTCAGCGAGATTCACACTTAAAATTGTTGTTTCTATTAATTTGATGACGTTTACAACCTGACAACACTTCGGCAGCACTTCGTTGCTCACCGGAAGAATCTCTGAAAAGTTACAAATGATTTAGCTTGAATGGTATATATAGTGGAGGAGATTTAGCTTGAAATGACATGCCACTTTCAAGGTAAATCTTGATTTAGCTTGAAATGACACATGACACTTTCAAGGGAAATCAATAAGAATTGATTTAGCTTGAAACTGTCAAGTGACATTTTCAAGGGAAATCACCACGTTCAAGCTAAATTACCTTAAACACATTCTAAAACGTATAACATATCTAACATTTTTAGTCCTAGACTCGATACAAGACGAAGTCGACAGACGCATGCACCAACATAACTATTAATTACGCTCACTAGAATGCACGATATAAATTTCGTAAAGTTTCGTTGTCGTATGAGAAAGTTATGATCGAATTCGTGTGCGAAGAGTTAAAGCGTAAATGTTGAAAGTTAGGACTTTTCGGGTAACAATAAAGTTAACCGGGGACTTAGCAAAGTGGGTATATGTTTTAAAGCCTTTATAGATCAATTATGAGGGTTTACAATGCAAGAAACAAGTGCCTAATCGGATTTTGAAGAGCCAAGGATCAAATAGCAAAGAAATCAAAAAGCTGACTCCCAGTTCGAGATTAGTTATTTAGCTAAAAGTCAAACCGTCGTAATTACGGTTTGACTTCGAGATTAGTTGATAATGGCTCAGTCATATCTCGAATTAAAAGTAGTTATAAGTTGGTAATTATGTGGGTAATAAAACCCTAAAAGGGTTCTCCCTGATTCCCACTCTAACCAGGTCAAAAGTCGGGTCAAACTTGCTAAGAAAAAGTCAACAGAATGTTAATTTCACAATTTATGCATGATTAGCAATGTAGAACTTATATAACCTGTTTGATCATTGTTATAACTTGGTAATAAGTGTAAGAACATGTCTAAACATGTTCAACCCGACAAATTCTTGTAAATACCCGGTTCAGAACCGAAAGTCACATAGTTTGACTTTCAGTTCTGACCCGTTTAGGCACGTTTTAGAAATGCCTCAGAGCTGTAATTGGACTAGGTTACATGTTAGAATAACCCTCTGTGATGTTACACCTTGGTTCATTAGTTATCCAATTAATATGCATGTTTCCGTTAATCGCTCATATGTTGACCATTATGCCCTTATTACCTTAAAACGTGATTTTTGGAAATGTAAAAGAGTAGAAACTTTAATTACTGATATATAAACTTGTATGCAAAGTTTGACATCAGTTTGAATTGTAGGCTTAATCCGGTAATTGTCGGTTTTGCCCTTACGGGCCATAAAATGAGTTTTACATATCTAAACGACTCCAAACCTTTTGCTACTGATCACATATGATAAATAAATTATTTTGAACCTTCTGAAAATATAAAAATATCAGATTTAAGTATCAAACCCGGAAATGGCCTTTAATCGACTTTTTAAGCGTTTTTAACGCATAGTATGTACTAGAAGTATTTTAAACATACAAGGGTTGATACCTACTGATATTTGAGGCAAATTATAATGTTTTAACAGTAAGCAAAGGTTGATAAACTCAGACTTCGGTTTTGAGCTTTTCGGCTTAGGTGAAATTTCCAAAATACCCCTACGGGGCATAGTTTGGTTATAAATGATAGATTTCACACATACACTTTAGCCTACTGATATAACTTAGCAAATTGAGTATATTTGCTGATTACATCAGGCCTGTAACTCAGGTTGTTACTTAAACTCTTTTATAAATTTTTAAATGACCAAACTACCCCTACGGGGCCTAGTTTGTGTTTAATCACGTTTCGGGCATAATGAAAGACATCTTACTGATGTCACAACATATTTGAGGCATAATTAACTTAGGAAACCTGTATATAGCTCTCATGAATACCCGTCACGCTCATTACACGTACGGTTCGGTTTATGTAACAAGTATACATAAATTAGCCGAAACGGGTCAAACCTTAACGGTTTTTTCTCAAAATCCAGAATGTGAATAATAAACCCATATTAAACAAGTCTTCAAACTTGTAGGGTCTAAATCACATTCTTTCCGGTCTTCGCTTAATCGTGCGTACGAACCGTATCTTTGAAACTAGCCGGTCTAAGCTTAAGCTTAATTAAAGACCCGTTAGGATTCTAATAGGTTATTATAAAACCTTCGTTCCAGATTAGGAGGACCAGTAAAAGCTACGTGCATTTTGCTAATTGTGAATTATACTTTGCTCAGGTAAATACTTTTAACTTTTTTTCCCTATACGGGCTTGGGTTACGGTATATAGCATACCGTTTGATCGAGCATCAAATCCTCCACCGTTGAGTGGGTAATTGACTAATTTGATCGGCTCGTTTAAACAACCTTGTTACTTAAAGCCTTTGGGGGGTTAATGACCATGTCCCGGATATCCTCGGCATCATTTTACGAAATGGCCACGACTTAAGCGCGGGGTGTAGGCGTACACCCGTCAGTGCACAAAAGAATATTGTGGTGTGTCTATTGATCTTTAACCCGGACAAGATCCGGGCTACTGAACGCACAAGGAACATGTAATTCGTTCACAAGATTATATATTTAAATAATTCTCCCAAGTTAAATAAAATGTTTATGCCACGCGCATCCAAACCAATTTTCAATCATTTTCCAAAATGAGTCAGTTGATTGTATTTACCAGTGTAAACTGACGTATTTTCCCAAAAAGATTAAATGCAGGTACTATGTGTAATTGGCTGGGATTTCTCCTTAGCATCATTAGAAGTCTCGCAAGCTTAAGATGCCTGAAGTCTGTTGAACTATCGATTATATTTTGTTTCCGATCCATCTGTGGATAAACATCCGAATATTGTGACATTTGATATTACAATATTAAATTCGGTTGTATTATATCTTTTAAATTGCTTCCGATGTGCATATTAAATATTGTGTTGTTTGACTATTATGTTGCCAACCACGTCACAATACTCCCCCACCGGGCCCACCGGTGACACGTGGAAATCGGGGTGTGACATATGAATCCTTTACATAACAATTCATCTAATTGCTTTTTCAGTTCTAACATTTCTGTGGGTGCTAACCGATAAAGTGCCTTAGCTATTGGGGCAGTTCCAGGAACTAGATGAATTCTAAACTCTACCTCCCTATCCGGTGGTAATCCAGGTAGTGCTTCTGGGAATACGTCCGGGTATTCTGACACTACTGGGATTTCCTTAAGTTCCTTACTTTTAGGGTTAATGATTACCGAAATCATATACACTATTCCTTGTTTTCTTTCATAACTAGCAACTTTCATCACTGAAATGAACTTCATTGGTTTACGCGGCTTATCTCCTGTAAATCTGTAATTAAGATTACTTCTCCTGCTGGCGTACGTATTTCTATGGAATTTCTATCACATAGAATTCGAGCATGGTTGGCTACTAACCAATCCATTCCTAACACGACATCGAATCCAGCTAAATTCATAGGCAGCAGGTTTGCAGAAAATTTATGGCCTGAGAGTTCTATTTTTCCCTTTTGCAAAACCTTATCTATTTTGACAGAATTACCATCTGCCGTTTCTACCGTAAAAACTTGCCTAAGTTTGGTTAAAGGTAGGTTAAGGGCTTGGCAGAATGAAGTATTTATAAAACTTTGGTTTGCATCAGAGTCAAATAATACTTTTGCGTAAGCGTCATGTACAAGGAACGTACCAGCTATCACATCCGGAATCAGATCTGCTTATTGAGTTGTCAGCTGAAAGGCTCTTGCGTTCTTCTTATTAGTTCCTTCAATAGGTTTGGCCTTGTTGTCAGCTGGCTTGACCAGTTTAGGGCATTCTGGTCTAAAATGTCTAGCTTTTCCGCAATTGTAGCAGATCTTTGATTTCTTCCTGCACTCCTCATCTCAGTGCCCCGGCGCCTTGCAGAAATTACAAGTTTCTTGACATTTACCAAAATGTTTCTTCCTACAGTTTCTGCAGAATGGAGGTGTGGAAGATTGCCCAGTTCTCTTTTTCTTGAAGTTGCCATTAGTATTACCCCCCACGGAACCCTTGGGTAATTTTCTGGGCCAATTCCTTTTTCCTATTTTCTTCTTGCGTATGCACCAATCCTGTCGCAACCCCCGCCCTCTATCTGTCCCGGGAACGGGCGGTCGCGAGACCAGTTTTGGTGGTATCGGTGATTATCATTTTGGCAGCGAAAATTTCATCAGGACCGTAGTTAGGAAATATTTATCAGAGTAAATACCACACTTTTATAATATTGAACATATTGAGATAAAACCCAAGTTTTCATTACAACTGATTTATAGAGATAATCTCCATTTTATTGAATAAAACATCTTCTTTTATTTAGGTAACTTTTATAGCCACTTTTTTCCAAGCCTTCAGTGCTGTCCAGCTGGATTCTATGTTGGCTTTCACATTTTGTTACCTGAAACGCGTTTAAAAAAATATTTTGTCAGTGGGAAATACTGGTGGGTGAATCCCAGTTTAATCAAGAAGAGTTTTATCAATTAACACAGTATTTTGAGCGATTACAATGTTTATATCTACACAATTACTCATTCAGTACTGTCAATCCTGACTGGTGGGTCATATTACCCGTTGGTAACTCTTTGTCCAATGGTAACGTGTTCCACATTTTGTATACAAAACCCCAACAAATCGGCAGTAATTGAAGAACTACTGTAACACCCTTGTTATTATTTTAAAGTTTTCGTACTAATAACGACAATTTAATGTGTACTTACGAATACACATACGAATAAAATACGGGTTTACTAAAAACTTTTACAATTTAAAATAATACAACATAATGTGATAGAATTCGTCGTTTAAAAAAAATAACGATGACACAACTTGCGGAAGCCTCATTTTATCGTGTTCGGTTCTTTCTCGTAGCTTGATCTTCATTCGGGTACACTTGATATCACCTATGATCAAAACCAACATAAAAGTTAGTTTTGATAACTTAAATATAAGTTTAAACAAGTTCTACGCATCGAATAATTGAACGAAATAATTATTTCCAACTTTGTTGTCTCTCGCGTGTCGCGCCAGACACCCTTCACTCTGTCGCGTGTCGCGACGGCTACCGCGTGTCGCGCCGGATCTAAGTGATCCTGTCGCGTGGCGCGAGGGATAGCATTTTCCAGCAGGTTTGTTGCTGAAACCTGCATTTTCGCCCAGCTATGGTTTTAATCTAAAAACGGGCTTTAAAATGCCATAACTTTCATTCTACTTACCCGTTTTGCGTGATTCTTTTTCCTACGCGTCCGTAATTTGATTCTCCATCTCATGGAGTTAAAATTCAACATCCGGATTACAAATTTTATAAATTTTAAACCCTCGACTTTGTATTTAGTTCTACGTATTTGACCCGTTTGTGTTTAAAAAATCACAAACTTGTTTCTAGTAAATTCTAAGTCATACATCAATGTATTTAACACAAACTATTTATCTTGGATTCATCACTTTTGTGAATTACACGACCAATATCCAAGTTTTGCACATAATTCGTTTCGACCCGTTTAGAGGATCTTTTATGCATTTAAGCGTTGACTCGCTCTTCTCTTTTCGCACTCCGCATTTCCATATTTAAATAACTACTTATATTCCACCACTACTATATTTGTGGTGGAGTTAACATAAGGAGGCCATCATCCTAAATTTTACCCTTCGGAAGGTCATTTACGGAAAATATCCATTTGTAGGCATTTGACCCAAAAAGACTTATGCCTAAAACCTTTATACTTATCAAAGATTACATGGTCGTACTACATGTTCCTAAACAACCTCTAAGGGTCGTCTACCCGGTTTACCCATCAAGGCGTTTTTGTCAACTTTAGTCCCTCATTTACGGCGAAGGACTTTCACTAAGAATTTGACCAAAATCGCACGTTTAACTATAATCTAAATTATGCGTACCTGGCTCGGGGCAACATATAGACTCGTTTTGTACCTTTATTTTATTAGCCGCTACTTTATAGCGACGCAATAATCCACTTCCCGTTCACTCCTGTGAACATCAAACTTGACAACCAAACATTAGTCGATATTGTCAAATGGTGTCATCACCACCATTTGACCCATTTGGTCTTTATGACCAAACATTTATACTTATGTCAAAACATGTTTTTTTTTAATTACCTATTCACACATCCGACCCATTTCGGATTTTATCACAAGATCCTTTTTCCCTTTTTCCGATTACTAGTTACGCTATAAGGTAACCTTAAAGAAAACTTATTAACTCTTAGTCAATTCACGACTAAATTACCATTTTGTCCATTTTTACCATTAACCATGGTTTTTGATCGTTTTTATTCATTCCGACTCATTTCGTTTCGTGTCGGAACTCAAATTTCGAATATAATCGGTTGTCACCTTTATCACCTATAAAATACATACGTATACTACAATGGGTGTAAGCTTTACTTACCTTGAATCCAAAGTACGGTTTCCCTTTACACTTGATTCGTTGACCCGCTTCCTTTCCAAGCCTCCACATGGCTTGTCAAGCGTCAAACTATTATCATAATTCGTAAGACGGTTAGATTAGTCATCATCGATTATGTCTATTCCACCTTACACATTTCATATAAAAATTATCATTTATTGTTGTTCCTCTCTTCTTGAAGTTGCTATTATTACCCACCCGGAATCCTTGGGTAATTTTATGAGCCAGTTCCTTCTTCCTATTTTCATCTCTTGTACGTATTAGCTCATCAGTTAGGGTGTTAGCTAATTCTACCGCATCGTCAATAGTGCGAGGTCTCGCAGCTTTAACGATATTACGGATTTCGCTAATTAATCCCCAAATATAGCGAGAAATAAGAACCGGTTCTGGCGAAGCCAGTGTTGGTACCACTCTAGCATATTCGAAGAATGTCGAAGTATACCCTCGACAGTCTACTTCCACCATTCGATGGGTCAGGAACTTATTTGTCATTTGTTCATTTTCATACTCGGGACATAATTTTCTTTTTACAAGATTCTTAAATTCTTCCCAGTGCATGGCATACGCCACAGTTCTTCTTTTAGCTTGTAGAACTGTATTCCACCATTCTAACGCCCCTTCTTTGAAAAGATTCGACGCATACATGACTTGGTCTTCTTCAGCACATTTACTTATAGTAATTACTGCCTCGGTTTTCTCTAACCAACGCAGTGCTGCAGTCGCCCCTTCGTTACCTGCAAACTCAGCTGGTTTACAGGCAAGAAATTCTTTGTAAGTGCAACCAGGCGTTGCAGCTTTCATTTTCTTAGGGAGTGGGGCCTGTCGTGGATCATTATCATGATTAGTATGGTTGCCGCCTCCATTTACACTATTACTGAAGTTATCTTCTTGGGTACGTTTACTGGGAATAATTTGTTGAGGTTCAACAGGTTTCTGGGCAGTAGCAAGGATTGCTGGAATAGCATTGGCTATTCCCTGAGCAACGATATTCTCGATATCTTGCCTATTCAGAAATTGATCTTCCTGGTGTTTCTCAGATTGGTTAACCTCGTTAACTGGTTCATTATTAGCGTTTTCCATCTGATAATTAATATATATAATTTATTAGTATAGAATAAATAACAATTATACAAAACAATCATGCAAATTTCACAACACATGTCTAACCAAAATTATCGATTTCTCGATTCCCATTATATATATATATGTTATGCATCATTACACACCGTTATCTTACAAAGTTTTATTTTTATTTTACAGGGTTATATTGTTATTACTATTATTATTATTATTATTATTATTATTATTATTATTATATAATCACAGCTTTACCAACATCCTATCCCTGGGCACTTTAGTAGCGACGTTCCCTCTCGTCGTACTTCCAGGAGATTTACTCTCCCACCTCCCTAATCCTATTCCCTGCACCTATCAGCTCCTCGATAAAATGGCGGAGTTCAGCTAAATTTTCATTGCTCATTGGTGGGTTTGATATAGGTTATGGGTCAAACTGAGGGAAAAAGGTATAAGGATTATTGAGGAGGTTTTGAAACTGCCAGTCATTGGTCCACCACTCGTCCATTCCTAAAGGTTGAGTATGGATTAGAGGTTCTGGGATGGCTGGTTCCAAATTTATTGGAAGTTGAGTTTCAGCAGGATAAGGGTAAAGGTTGGTATTGATAGGGCTAATGATTTCACAGCCTGCTAGTATGCGATCCAATTCTTCCTGTAGTGGTAATTCCTCGGCTTGCCTCGAACTTTCCCCAATTTCCATTTTTGTTTGCCTAACACCTTCCCCGGTCTCAATCCCTTTTCCTATGGGATTCTCTATTTTGGGAACCTTTCTAGTTACTGGTTTCCTTCTGCGTACACGCCTCCAGCCTACGAATCTTCTCCTTTTCTTAGGCTTTGGTTTCTCCAGAGGTGGAGCGTTGAATTCCATAGGTTCTTCCACATCGGGTATGTAACCAGTAAAGTCTTTAGGAACTTCTATTTTCACTGGATAAAGATTGAGATTCTGAAGGGCTTCAGATAACTCATTCATGTTGTTTAGCATATATGCAAAATACTAAGTTAAAATGTTATAACAAAATTTCACAGATAACCTTCAAGTATTATTGCATACCGTGTGATTATTTTAACTACAAAGGATAACTGAAAATTAAAACATATTAGGGTTTATTGTAACTTATTTATTTACTGGGTAAAGTTTCTGGCTTGTAAGTGATAAAGGTGTTAAAACTGAATCAGGGTATTTAAAGATTTGTATTTACTGCTACAGTGGCTAGCATATATAGATCTGCCCATTTTTCATCTAACTTGTCTTCCCATGGTGGGTTACTGACTAGTTCCTGAGTTTCCTGATTAACTCTCCTTTCTTTTGATTGTGATTTCTTTATTTTCTCCTGACTTTTCCTAATAATCACACTTCTTTTATTAGGAGAAAGTGGTTCCTCATATTGTTCCTCTCGAACAAATATTCCTTCCTCAGTATCTACTGAGTATCTTGAGGAATTTGATTGGGATGAACTTCCCTTTTCTTTTGGTGAAGTATCTAATTTATAGTAGATATCCGAAAGTCTTTGCTTACCCATACTGTAAACAAATATTCAAATAATAAAACATATAATTACATAAATGGCAATCAGTAAAATTAAGTATTTTCTAAATACTTAACTGGCTTAATTTAGTGGCTCTGATACCACCTTTTCCTGTCACGGCCCCAGCCCCGGTTTAACCCGGTCAGGAGCCGCGGGACAGGAACCCATGGTATTTAATTTATGCGACAGCGGAAGATTTTATCAGGATCTTTTTAAAGCTGAAAAATGCCTGATTGTTTTATTTCATAATTTGGGATAAAGCCCCGTTTGTTTACAATAAGGTGATTTCACTGGGAAATCTTTTATATTACAAAACATGTTTCTTTATTTATATTGAGCCGTTTCCTTAAGCTTGTAGTGCTTCGCGACACTTTTCCTGGATCACAACAGATCACCTGAAACATGTTTGAAAAATATTTTATCAGCGGGGAAATACTGGTGAATCATTCTTTTTGTTAAAACGACGCGTTGTTATAATTTACAGTATTAAGAGCGATTACAATGTTTCTATATCAACCATCTACCCACGGTATTTATCACTCGACCACCTATTGGCTATCCAATGGTGTCTGTGATTATGGTCATATCACCCCTTGGCTAACTCGTTGTCCAATGGTGACGGTTATCAAGTAATGTATACAAAACCCCACATACCGGCTGTAATATGGAGATTACAAAGACTTAATCCCTGTAATTATAACTTTGAAAATAAATAGAGTTTTGGAAATAATTTAATAAAAAGAGAATGACTCATATTGCAGATTTATTTGGGCAGAGTTTAGCCTACTGATAAGCCTGTTAACCTAATTTAAAAATAATACACACGAAACTAGGTTAGTAACTAATACAGCATTGACGATAACTCACGAGATTAAACCCTCACAACGAATGACAAAGTGCGATACTTAAACATCCATCGAATTCACGACGAATGACAAAGCATAACCCTAATATGGGCAGCACTTAAACATCCATTGGATAGTTTCAATCGATCGGACATTGAATCGTAGCAGCGATCAAGTTAATACCTGGTATCGGAGCAGCACCTCACTAAAATTGAAAGTAAATTTGACTTCAGAACAGTAGCAATTCGTTTTTGTGTTTGGATTTCGACACCAGTGGACTGTGCATGCAACAAGCTATTTATAGGTGAAAATTGACCCTGTCGCGGCCCGCGTAAACCATCCATCATACCTTACGCGGCCCGCGTGGCCGCCTAGTCTACGAGTAGGTTTGATTGGTCATGAGTAGGAGATGGCTGATACGTGGCTCGGGAACACTTATCCAGTCAAACCACATCTTGACGCGGCCCGCGTAAGGTAGGCTTAACCTTTACGCGGCCCGTATTATCTCAACTCTCAGGTGTTTTTCCTGAAAAGCTACCCGGACTACCACCAAATAGGGAAGTTGAATTCAGAATTCACCTACTACCGGGGACAGCACCGATTGCCAAGACGCCTTATCGTTTGGCACCAGCAGAGATGCAGGAACTAAAGAAGCAATTGGACGAACTTATGGAGAAAGGTTTCATACAACCAAGTTCATCACCTTGGGGAGCACCAATCTTGTTTGTCAAGAAGAAAGACGGATCAATGCGTATGTGCATTGATTACCGAGAATTGAACAAAGTCATGATTAAGAATCGGTACCCATTACCGAGAATTGATGATCTGTTTGATCAATTGCAAGGAGCTCGATTCTTTTCTAAAATCGATTTACGCTCAGGATATCATCAACTAAAAGTACAAGAAGAGGACATTCCTATAACTGCCTTCAGAACAAGGTATGGTCATTATGAATTTACTGTCATGCCATTTGGTCTAACCAATACCCCAGCCGCATTTATGGACATGATGAACAGAATATGTAAACAATATCTGGATAAATTAATAATTGTCTTTATAGATGATATTCTCATTTACTCTAAGAGTAAAGAGGAACATGTAGTGCATCTGCATGCACTTCTTACATTATTGAGAAAGGAAAAGCTTTATGCTAAATTCTCAAAATGTGAATTTTGGTTACAAGATGTACAATTTCTTGGACATTTAGTCAATCATGAAGGAATTCATGTGGATCCCACAAAGATCGAGGCGATTACTAAATGGAAAGTCCCTGAATTACCAACGAAGGTGAGAAGTTTTCTTGGACTGGCAGGTTATTATAGAGGATTTATCCGATATTTCTCTAGAATAGCCATTCCTTTAACAAAAGCGACATGTAAATCAATTAAGTTTGAATGGGGACCAAAACAAGAAGAAGCCTTTAGAATCCTTAAGCAAAGATTAACCAACGCACCCATACTAGCGTTACCAGAAGAAACTGAAGACTTTGTAGTCTATTGTGACGCTTCTAAATTAGGTTATGGATGTGTGTTGATGCAGCGTCAAAAGGTTATAGCATATGCCTCTAGACAACTTAAGAATCATGAAGAGAATTATACAACCCATGATTTAGAATTAGGAGCCATAATTTTTGCCCTTAAAATTTGGAGACATTACCTTTATAGTAGTAAGTTTACCATTTTCACCGATCATAAGAGTTTAAGATATGTTTTTGGGCAAAAAGAGTTAAATATGAGACAGAGACGCTGGATGGAAATTCTTAGCGATTATGATCGTAGTATCCAGTATCGTGCAGGAAAAGCTAATGTAGTAGCTGATGCTTTAAGTCAAAAGTATCATGATAAACCAAGAAAAGTACGTTCTCTCAAACTAAATCTGTAGATAGATTTAAATGAACAAATTAGAGAAGTACAAGAATCAGTCATCAAGGACGATATTGAAAAATTAAAGGGAATGATTAAGGAATTAGAACAAGGAACATATGGAATTTGGAGATTCCATAAGAAAAGAATTTGGATACCTAAACAAGGAAACCTACGCCACCGAATTTTAGAAGAAGCCCATAAGTCTAAGTATACGATACATCCTGGTAGTTATAAAATGTATCAAGACTTGAGAAAGAATTTCTGGTGGATAGGAATGAAAAAGGATATAGCAGCCTATGTAGCCAAGTGTTTAACCTGTTCACAACTAAAGCTGAACATCAGAAACCCTCAGGTTTATTGCAGCAATTAGAAATGTCTGTATGGAAATGGGAATTGATAACAATGGATTTTGTTACCAAATTACCCAAGACAAGAAAAGGTAATGATACAATCTGGGTGATTGTAGACAGATTAACCAAGTCTGCTCATTTCTTACCGACGAAGGAAACTTTTAGTATGGAACAATTAGCCAAGTTATATGTAAATGAAATAGTTTCATTACATGGAATTCCTTTATCTATTGTATCTGATAGGGATAGCCGTTTTACTTCTCATTTTTGGACTAGTTTTCAAAAAGCAATGGGAACCAAGTTAAATCTAAGCACAGCTTATCATCCTCAAACGGATGGACAAAGTGAAAGGACAATTCAGACAATGGAAGATATGCTTAGAGCTTGTGTAATTGATTTCGGAGGAAATTGGGATGATCATTTACCATTAATAGAATTAGCCTATAATAACAGTTATCATACCAGTATCAATGCTGCACCATTTGAAGCACTTTATGGACGAAAGTGCCGAACCCCAGTCTATTGGGCAGAAATTGGAGAAAAACAATTATCTGGACCAGATATAGTACAAGAAACAACGGACAAAATCATTCAAGTCAAGAAAAGACTAAAAGCAGCACGCGATCGACAAAAGAGTTATGCTGATAACAGGCGAAAACCGTTGGAATTCCAAGTAGGGGACAAAGTGTTATTAAAAGTTTCTCCGTGGAAAGGAATAGTCAGATTCGTCAAAAGGGGAAAGCTAAGCCCCAGGTATGTTGGACCCTTTGAGATTATTAGAAGAACACGACCCGTAGCTTATCAGCTACAACTGCCAGACAAGAGAGTCTGTCGCGGGCCGGGACCCCTTGACACCAGGCCACACCCCAGCCCGCCACGTGGCGTGACACCCGGCAACCCTATACAGGTGACTAACCGAGGCTAGGGCCTATCCTACAGCCTCGCGGGCCGCGAAGGTCTCTCCTGTTTCTCTCGCGGGGAGCGAGAGCCCACTGTTCCAGCCCTATAAATAGAGATTTCGACGTTCAGTTGAAATCGTTCAAAAATTCTAAAAAGTTACGTATTAGTTACGCTGCCCGATTGATTTAGTGCTCCGTAACGCATGTTGAGGCTCTGCCTAACTCAGTCGTTGGAGTTCTATCTAGGGGAGGATATAGCTAATGTAAAATTTGGGTTATTATACTAACGCGTGTGCATTGTTTAAATCAATAGATCATAACCAGAAAGTCACAAGGAAATACCTAAATTAGCAATGTGAGTAATTCCTCTTTTTCATTAACTGTTTTTACAAAATCTCAATTATTTAAATTACAATTCACAGTGATTAAGTATTTGTAAATCTTCAATTATCGTCGGTATGTTGGGGTTTTGTATACATAACTTGTTATTACACTGTGAGTAGTAGCATGTCCACAAGTCAGGATTGACAGTACCGTGGATGGTAATTAAAGTAGATGTAAACAAATGTAATTGCAGGTTGCCCTCAATGCTGTAAAATGATAAAAGTTGTTTTGATTAAACTGGGATTCACTCACCAGTATTTTCCACTGACAAAAATGTTTTAAACGCGTTTCAGGTAATAAAATGTGAAAGCCAAATAGAAGCCAACTGGAGAGCACTGAATGCTTGGAAAAGTGGCTATAAAAAGTTATCTAAATAAAGAAGAAGTTTTATTTCAATAAATTAGGGTTTATCCCTATAAACATGTTGTAATGAAAACTTGGGTTTTTTCCCATGTATTTATTATTATGAAAATGTGGTGATTTACTCTGATAAAATATTTCCTAACTACGGTCCTGATGTAAATTCCGCTTCCAAATTAATAAACACCGATACCACCAGCTCTGAGTAGCTCGCGATCGCCCGTATCCCGGGGCAAAGGGTCGGGGGTTGCAACAACATGTTTTTTGGGTTGTCATTTTTAACTAACTAGAATTGATTCTCCGCGTTGCGGAGGCCGGTTTTTTAATGTGATTTAAGCATACGGATTTTTTTTCAATTGTTTTTGAAGAGAAAATAATGAAAGATTACATTTACAACCATTTAGATGTTTTCAAAGTTGTTTGAGAAATCAATTGTAGTTGAATCTCATGGTGTGTTTATGCGATTGAACTCACATCTTACCGCAATTTTGTATTTATTAATCGTAGTTGAATCTAATAGAATGTTTCAAATCGAACTTTTCAATTAATTATAGATTTCTAGTAAGTAGTAGATATACACACGACACAAATACGAAACTCATATGATTTCAAATAAGTTAATTCTATTTATTATTCATTTTAGTTTAATTTTAATTAAAAAATAATGATGTTACCTAAAAAATATAATCAATTAAATAAATATAGAAGTCATGAAAATTAAAACGATATTTATCAGATTTTTCATATAAAATATATATGAATTAATAAAATGACATCACATTCCACATGGTTAGATATGATAATGTTTGTGAGTCACATGTATATTAATATAATTTTTATTGTAGCTAATAACTTATCGAATTATATATATAATAATTAAATAGGTCCTATTTAGATTAACCTGTTTAACTCATTTACTTAAACAAATCGATCTCTCAATTCTTTCAAAATTTATGTTATATAAAAGAAAATATTTTTACAAGGTCAACATGCCAATTCACATAACTTGAGATAGAACCCATAAACTCATTTACAACTTAATTACAAACCATTTAGAACCCATCAATCCTTTGACTTCCTTAGATATATATGATACAAACCCTTCAATCCTTTGACTTACTTATATATTATACAAGTCATATTCATGTTACACATTCTTAAATATGTCTAAATATAGGGGCGGAGGTAGTGTACACGGAGGGATAGCACAAGCTATCTTTCAATTCTGTCCCCGTAGTGTAAAAATACCCTTCAACTCCATCTATGTAGTTTAAAATTTTTATTTTTTTATACAAAGGATACCCCTGACAAAAAAAAACTGAGATACCTCTGAATTTTTAGGCTAGATCCGTCAACATTTTTAACATATATAAATATACAAGTCATAGGCTCGTACGCAGTTAACATGTTCAATTTTTCCGATTCAACAGGAAAGCCGAAAACTCCTAACCCTTCCCTTCTAATTTATTAAAAGAAAGTCATTATCCATTTCGTTTTTCGTGTTATGAATTTACATCGAGATAGTTGATAAACGGGCAACAAGCTGTGCCGCTACCTCTTTTTGAATAGCAAAACTAAGTCTTTTAAAAACCACATCCATAGATCTCGGGGTCATAACATTACTATGCATGACCCTTTAAATTCGACTGAGTAGGTCCACATACTCTGACGTCAGAAAACCAAAACTATCAAAAGCAAATGGGATAAACACGTGCTGATTGTCATTTAGATATTTGTTTTTTTAATGGCATATTTTTTTTAGAGTAAATTACGTTTTTGGCCCCTGTGGTTATATCACTTTTACTATATTGGCCCAAAATAAGAATTTTTAACAGATTTGCCCTCGTGGTCCCTATAACTAACCATTTTGGCCCCTAAGTCTAACCAAACCCTAACTCTGGTTAATTAATTGGTCACATGGGTTGCACATGATGGGTAAAATTGTAATTTCCTCTCCCCTTTATAAATAAAACCTAAATCTTGAACAAATCATCATCATCTGCATCTCTTTCTTGAACAAACCCAGATCAGTTTTTTTTTTTTAAATCTCTTACATTAAACAAAACCTAAATTCATCTTGAACAAATCATCATCATCTGCAATTGAACAAACCCAGATCAGTGTTTATTTTTTAAAAACTTCAAACCCATATCTTCAAACTCACTTTCATCTTCAAACCCAGAACTGCAATTGAAAGCTACTGATTCAGAACTCAGCAACAATCGAAGAAATTAAACAATCGAAGAACCCAGATCTTCAAGAACACTCTTCATCTACATGAACTTGAACAAAAAAAAAACCAAAAGTTTCTGATCAGACCCTAATCTTCAAGAACAATCATCATCTTCAAGACCCTAATCTTCAAGAACAATCATCATCTTCAAGAACACTTCAAACCCAGATCAGTTAAATCTTCAACCATCATCATCCCCAGATCTTCATTTAAATCTAACCCAGATCTCATCATCTTCAACCATCATCATCATCCCCGTATCTTCAATTAAATCTAACCCAGATCTCATCATCTTCAACCATCATCATCATCCCCGTATCTTCAATTAAATCTAAACAGAAGAAACAGAGCAGTACAGTCAACAAGCACGAGCATCAGAAGCAGTACAGTCAACAAGCACAAGCAATCGAAGCATATTAGGCAACTAAACCAAATCAGTCGATTTCATATAACAGAAGAAACAGAGCAGTACCGTCAACAAGCACGAGCATCAGAAGCAGTACAGTCAACAAGCACAAGCAATCGGAGCATATTAGGCAACTAAACCAAATCAGTCGATTCGCTCATATAACAGAAGAAACAAAGCAGTACAGTCAACAAGCACAAGCAATCGGAAGATCAGATGATATGAGTTCAATCCCAGATGTAAGGGCTATTGAATATTGGGGGAAATCGAAGATCATGGGCTGCGGATGAGGTGGGCTGCGGATGAGGGGATGATGATGATGGTTCTTCATCTAGATTTGCAGTGCAAAAATGAAGGATGAGGGGATGATGATGATGATGATGGTTGAAGATGATGAGATCTGGGTAAAAAGTGGAGAACAGGGATGAATTTATGTTAAATCAGTTTATTTATTTAGAGTAAATTACATTTTGGTCCCTATGGTTTTATCATTTTTAAAGAGGGGGAGGGGAAATTACTAATATGCCCATCATGTGCCCATCATGTGCCTAATAATTAACTAGAGTTAGGGTTTGGTTAGATTTATGGGCCAAAACGGTTAGTTATAGGGACCACAGGGGCAAATCTGTTAAAAATTCTTATTTTGGGCCAATATAGTAAAAGTGATATAACCACAGAGGCCAAAAACGTAATTTACTCTTTTTTTTATTACCTGGTGTTTGTAGGACTTGAACGAATTGAACTCACGACCTCCACATTCGGATATTTTGTTAACCCTTCCCCTTTTATGTTTCCTAGATTTTATCGATGTCATAAAGAAAAAGAAAAAGAATAATATAAAATAATATATACAGGTGAACTAAAACCCCCCAGATGTTGGTTGCATCTACTCACCTAAATCAATTAATGTGGTTCATCTCTACACACAATTGAATACCCATTTGCATCATTCACCTAAATCATTTGCTCTATAATTCACTCTATTGGATCTCACTTTATCCCAACAATGGCGGGTGTTTTGTCTCTTCTCAGGCGACTCTATCTCTCCGCTTATAACTGGATTGTATTCGCAGGATGGTAACTTCAGATTCCCAATTCTTTTCATATGTAATCGTTGTTTCCATTCATATTTATCTGTTTTTGTTGTGCTTTAGGTTTCAAGTATTGTTCTTGACCTTGAAAACTCTAAAGGAATCAGGGTATGAACATGTTTACAGTACTGTTGAGAAGCCCCTTTTGTTAGCTCAATCTGCTGCCTTTTTAGAGGTATTGTAAAACCCTTGTTGGATTTTTTAAGTTTATTTCTTTAAATTTATTGGAAAATGGTTTAAATTTGTTTTTTTTATAGTGGGAAATTTTGAAATTTGGAAAGATGGGAACAACTTTAGTAAAGTATGTGTTTACTACTTATGGAAATCATCACAAAAGTATTGATTGGGTTGTTTATGTTTAATTTTAAAGCTGATTTCTTGCTTTGTTTCATATGGGTCAATTTGTTTTCTGATCTAGGGTTAGAGTTTATTTCATGTGCTTATACTTAATGAAGTGGCATCTGGGATAAGTTGAATTGTGGCCCGTGAATGTATACTGCGTATATACGTCGTAATCGTCGTGTTACGGTGTGTATAACATAGACCCCTTAAAAGTCAACTGGACTGTTGAAAAGTGAAAACTCAATTGGTGTACCTTAGTATCATAAGTCTATTAGATAATCATGCAATGAATTAGGCATAAAGTTATGATTTCGTTTCACCGTTGGATGAATTTTGACTCGTTTTCTTTTCTTGTCTCGCTTACCTTTGGAACAGATTCTACATGGTATCATAGGTGAGTTTTTATTTCATTGATAAGCTATGCTTTTTTCTTAATTGACGCACGTTTCTTATTTTATAATGTTTTTTGCATCAAAAGGTTTGGTTAGATCCCCAATTACAGCAACACTGCCTCAAATAAGTTCAAGATTGTATGTGGTGTGGGGAATCCTGTATAGTTTTCCCGAGGTTATAAATTTACCTTCTTTTTATTTAGCGTTTCGGTTCTACACACAATACATTGAGAAATAAAGCTTGACGGTTACAGGTACAAAAACATCCTCTTATCAGCTCTTTGGTCATCAGTTGGAGTATCACTGAGGTAAGTCTTGGATGGTTTAAACTACTGTTTCTTAATTAGTAAATCGTTAGCACAAGTTATACGTTTTCTAAAGATACTGTTTTGGGTTTGATGATTAGATTGTCCGGTACTCTTTCTTTGGCACAAAGGAGGCGTTCGGTTCTGCTCCATACTGGCTGTTATGGCTCAGGTTTGATCTTGATACTTTCGTCATCCGAGTTGATATTTAATATTTTAATTATTCATTACTAAATCTATACCCCCCCCCCCCCCCCCCCCCCCATATAAGAGTGGCGAGTTGTCATAAATTAAATAACATTTTTTCGGTTACAAGTGCAGGTATAGCACCTTCTTGGTGTTGTATCCAACTGGTATTTCCAGTGAAATTGGTATGATCTATAATGCATTACCGTTTATGAAGGTAACAAGTCTACATCCCTACTACTAAACACTTATTTATATACATACCTATATATATGAACGGAACGATTGAGATCGAAATTTTGAATTTGGCCCGTTCTCCTCAGGAATCTGGAATGTATTCGGTAAGGATGCCGAACAAATGGAACTTTTCTTTTGATTACTTCTATATGGCGATTGTGGTGCTTGCAATTTATGTACCAGGTAAGGTTATTATGATTTCTGTTGGTTTAGAGGCATTTGTGATCAATGCATAAGCTTGTTAACCGTTTAAAAAAACCGAATGAACATCTTTTTTGTAGGAATTCCGCACTTGTATGGCTACATGCTTGGCCAAAGAAAGAAAGCTCTGATGAAAACGAAAAAAGAGTAATGTTTGGAGTTTGTAGCCGATAAGTTAAAATTTTGGATGGCTACATGTTGGTGTAACTTTGTGTTTTAGTACTTGTTTGTGGGTGTGTTTTCCACCCTGTTATTTAAAGTTTGAAGCCTACATATTTTTGTTAGACACAATACATAGATTCAATGCTATCAATACTTGGAGAAAACATTTATTGGTTTGATGATAATAGTATTTTTTTTTTTTTTTGTGTGGCTATACCAATAAATTCTATTATTTTTCTCATGTTTGGATATGATATGTTACAAGTTGCTATTGGTGTTGCATTAGCATTTTAAGAAAATGGTAAATTAGAAGGAAGAAGAGAACCATGAAAGTTACATCAGCATTTGAATGAATTCATGACATAATATAAAATTTTAGGTATCAACATGTAATTATATTTTTATGTAATTGTATTTTTATTGTTATAAATATAAATTTATTATATTTTTATAAATAATATACTCGTTTAGCGTTACGCACCTACTCAAGCTCGGTATATAAAGTTCGAACACAAAAACATTTGTTAAAATGATGGTCTCCACTCTCACTTCAAGTTTTTTGAGAAAAAAAAATTTCAAACATCTCGCTAACATCTCTACTCTTTTTAAACTCTAAAGATTACGTGTTGTGGGTTGGGGGTGTCAACTTGCCACCTCAGCAGGGCGCTATTGGTGATTTGGGGCGGGGGCTTCGCTGGAATCACAGGCTGATTGGCTGCAAAGGGGAGTGAGCGCCAAAGGGTTTGTTCACCGTTAAAGGGTTTGGATATGAGAAATGTCTCGTGACGCATAATATAGTTTGTTCGTGTTGGCACGCCAATTTCTTTTATTTTTCTCTTTCAATTACAAGATCATGGGTTTCGAATTATAGTAATTGTTTTTTCTCCTTCGGGGTGTTTTTAAATTTGGGGAAAAAGGTTTATTGGATATACAGATTAGCTACTGAGAGCTTCCTGGACGAAGAAAGAAGCACTAGAACCTATACGTTTGATTGTAGATCGGTCGTTACATGAAGAAACAGAGGTGTAGTGATGGTGTCTTTGTGTATGTTTCTGTTTGATTATTGATTTCCGGTGGGCAAATGGAGGGTGCTGTATTCGGTTAGCATCATTGGAGTATCCATGTCAATTCAACGAATCTTGAAACAGCCTTTTTAGACTAACAGGAAAAAAAGCTTTGACTATGGCTTGGAGGGGTGCGCCAGGCCAAGGCAGTAGTGCAAGACCAAGGCGACGCTCAAAGACCCCAATAGCAAGCTATTGTGATGGGCCTTTCCCCATAAAAAATAAGATTAATATCGAGTGAGCCGATGGCTCACATATCAGATATTAAACTGATAAGAACAGATACTACACTTGATCTTAGCCAAAAGGCCGAGAAAGGTATGCTTTTCTTCTCCTTGGTTCACTGATTATATACAAAGTCTCTTCATGTTTGTTTTCTTCACTCAGCCGATGTGGGATGGTGAGATCATAAAGTGAGCATCACTCAACTGACACTAAACCAACCCTCAAGATCCTGACCCTGAACATTGTTGTTTCAAACGCAAAGTGCTCAGAGTTGCTAACTCACAATCTTATGAGCAGTGGCGAAGCTTGACGATGAAGACGGAGGGGTCGAAAACGTATATACCCAAAAATTTCTATAGAACCGGGGGGTCGAAAACGTATATAACCAAAAATTTCTATACGAAAACTACATATATAACACTACTGATCGAAAAGGTCGAACGCAAAAACATTTATTAAATGATAGTCTCCACTCTAACTTCAAGTTTTTTGAAAAAAAAAATATTTCAAACATCTCGCTAACATCTCTACTCTTTTACACCCTTAAGGCTACGTGTTGTGGGCTGGGGGCGACAACTTGCCACCTCAGCAGGGCGCTATTGGTGATGTGGGCGGGGGCTTCGCTGGAATCGCAGGCTGATTGGCTGCAAAGGGGAGTGATACGAACTGAATCGTATATCAAATGGTCCTAAGAAAATAGTAAGGAACTTGAAGAAATTTAGAAGGAAACAAGACTTTTACTAATTCTTTTCTTTGCATCCTTCATTAATGAAACCTAATGGCTATGTGGGTAAGGGAACTAAGGGTGTGGCACACATCATTCCCCACCGCTCAAAACATCCTTGTCCTCAAGGATGTAATCCAAAGAAACTTTCCGATATGGCGATATGCTACGACGGCTTCCACTCGGTTCTTTTGACGGCGCTCGGATGAGTCGTAATAAAGTACCATGGTGGTCGCCATTCGGTTCTTCGGGCGCCATACGGACGAGTTTTCGTGGTGTGCCATGGTGGTCGCCACTCGTAAGGTTCATCTATCTTCGAAGGAGTGCTTATTTGATTCGGCAGTAATCCTATTAGAGGCTGAGTTGTTGGTATAGGTGGTGCGAGTGATGGTGCTTTTTGTGAGGATTGTTTCGGTGCATACGGTGTGGGTGATAGCGGTCGTTTCGGGTCTGGTTTTGATGTAGGCGACACTTGTTTTGAGGCTGATGATAGTATAACAGCAAAGGCTGAAGTCGATGGTGGTGTGATATTTAGGCTTGGTCGTGGTGGTAGTGAGGCAGGTGGTGGTGTTGCGGCGGAAGCGGGTGACGGGACATGTGGTGCGGTGGTGGAAACAGGTGGTGGAAGTGTAGGAGATCGAGCTTCCCACGTGGTTCGAATTGATCGGACCTCGTTGCAAAGGGTTTGCAACTGAGATTCGAGTCTCACAAGGGATTCATTTATCCATTGATAGAACTTGATTTCGGATAGAGTGTGAGCAACCATGGTCTAGGGGGATCACGACAGCTCTGATACCACTGATGTGGTTCCAACCGATAATCAATTGGCCTAAGAAAATAGAAAGAATCAAGAAAGCAATTTAGAGAGAGTTTTTAGACTAATTCTTTTCATTCCTTCTCTAAACAATTGTTAATCGGCTGATATATAGCCTTACAATACAAGACCCACTACTTGTTATTATAAAGGATAACTACCCACTCAAATAGATAATGGTAACCCACTACTTTAAAACAATTAATTCCATAAATATAATTAACTAAGTTACTAATATTGCATGATACATAACAATCCCACCCGGTTGAAAACGTCCTTGTCCTCAAGGACGAAATCCGAAGATGACCCGCGAGACACCACGGCAGTCGCCACTCAGTTCTTCTGGCGACATACGAATGGGTCATAGCACAGCGCCATGGTGGGTGCCACTCGACTCGTACGGTAGCATTCGTAGTTGTTTCCATCCCGTGCCACGGTGGACGCCAATCATGTTCCGAGGTTGCACCTTTAGCTAATGCTCCCTTGTTAACCCGCGTGTATAAGTGAACGAAGCTCTTTTTATTGAAAACTCTTCTAGTAATATGACTTGTTTTGGAGTCATTGTTGGCGTCGATGCGGGTTTACACGGCGCGGTCGATGGTGATTGGTTTGGGGCTGATTTCTGAAAAACATAATACAAATGGGGGGTATTTTGGTGGGGGTATCTCTGTTCAGGGGTTGGTTCAACAGGAGGTGGTGAATGTGAAGGGGTTGAAGGTTGTTCAAAGGCTGGCACGGTTGTAGATTGGCCGAAGTTGGTGGAATTTGGAGTGGCGGTTGTTGGCGGTGTAGTGGCGGAAGGTAACGACGGCGCTAGAGCGAAAACTGATGTTGGAGGTGTATGGGTTTGGGGGGGCTTCCCACGCGGTTCGAATTGATCGGAACTCGTTGCAAAGGGTTTGCAACTGAGATTTGAGTCTCACAAGCAGTGGCGGATCTTGCCCGTTGAACGTCCCAGGGCCGAAAGCCATGGGCACTAAAAACATGCCCGTGCCGAACATAGTAGGTATAAAAAATTTCGATCGAACCGCGAAAATTAGCACTTCTAGCCGAAAAACGTGCCAGGGCAGTGGCCCTGGCACAAGCCTTCTAAGATCCGCCCTTGCTCACAAGGGATTCATTCATCCATTGATAGAACTCGATTTCGGATAGAGTTTGAGCAACCATGGTCTAGGGGGATCACGACAGCTCTGATACTACTGATGTGGTTTCAACCCATAATCGATTGGCCTAAGAAAATAGAAAGAAACTTGATAGAATTTTAGAGAGATACTTGAGACTAATTTTCTGCATATTCATTAATAAACTCAAACTTCCTTTTAAAGGATTACAGCGTAACAATAACTCCATGAAACTAGGGCCACTACTTGAAAATGTAAACATGCTAAACTACTTTTCCTGGAAATAGACTAAACAAAAATAAGGAAATAAACTAATTAAAGGAAATACAAACATCCACAGCTCGTGGACACTTCATGGTTCACCAATAAAGGCACACATCAGGGAGTGAGCACCAAAGGGTTTGTTTACCGTTATAGGGTTTGGATATGAGAAATGTGAAAGCCTTTGTTCTCTCGTAACGCATAATATAGTTTGTTCGTGTTGGCACGCCAATTTCTTTTATTTTTCTCTTTCAATTACAAGATCATGGGTTTCGAATTATAGTAATTGTTTTTTCTCCTTCGGGGTGTTTTTAAATTTGGGGAAAAAGGTTTATTGGATATACAGATTAGCTACTGAGAGCTTCCTGGACGAAGAAAGAAGCACTAGAACCTATACGTTTGATTGTAGATCGGTCGTTACATGAAGAAACAGAGGTGTAGTGATGGTGTCTTTGTGTATGTTTCTGTTTGATTATTGATTTCCGGTGGGCAAATGGAGGGTGCTGTATTCGGTTAGCATCATTGGAGTATCCATGTCAATTCAACGAATCTTGAAACAGCCTTTTTAGACTAACCGGCAAAAAAGCTTTGACTAAGGTTTGGAGGGATGCGCCAGGCCAAGGCAGTAGTGCAAGACCAAGGCGACGCTCAAAGACCCCAATAGCAAGCTATTGTGATGAGCCTTTCCCCATAAAAAATAAGATTAATATCGAGTGAGCCGATGGCTCACATATCAGATATTAAACTAATAAGAACAGATACTACACTTGATCTTAGCCAGGGGCGCAGGATATGAGGGGCCGGGGGGGCGCCCGGCCCCCCGAACTTTTTGCAAAGTAGTGTTACGTATCTATTTTTCGTATAGAAATTTTTAGGTTTATATGTCTTCACCCCCCCCGGTTTAAAAAAAAAATAAGGTATATATTTTTTTGGACCCCCCGGTTTAATTTTTTTTTGGTATATACGTTTAAGACCCCTCCGGTTTTATAAAAAAAATATTTATATAGCCTAAATAAAATTATTTAAATAGCCCATTATAATTATAACTTGGATTGTATGTTTATTACTTACTACTTAGCCCATTAATGATAAGCCCAAAAAAACCCAATATAACTTGAATAGCCCATAACCCATTAGTATGTTAATTGCTGCAACTAGAGGTGTTCAAAATAACCGGTTTTTTAACCGAAACCGGTTTTTAACCGGAACCGAAACCGGTTTTTAACCGGTATCTCAATAACCGGTTTGGGTTTTTGAATAACCGCCGGTTCGTAACCGGTTTTTGATCATTTCATAGTAACCGATTTATAATAACCGGTTTTTTTAACAAGATAATAACCGGTTAACCGGTCTGATTTTGGGAAAACACAACCAGAAGGCTGCAGACCTGTTTTGTGATCGTTGGGGGCTGAAAAAAACGGTAATATTACCGTTTTATTACCGTTTTGGACGTGAATCATTGTGTTTTTAACCCACAAAACATCTATAAATAAGACTTGGATGCATATGTTTAGTCCCACTTCAATTCTAGCTCAAAAACACACTTACAAGTTACAAATACGAACATAAGTTTAATACGTTTCAAATGGCGAGTTCGAGTGGTCATGCTACGGCCGATGTTGGTTCTTCTAGTGAGTTGTTTGTGAAGAAGATCTTGAGCACGAATAGGGACCCGACACTATGGGTCAATTTTGATTTATGCGAGATGTCGAATGGAAAAGAAAAGGCGAGGTGCAAAAATTGCGGGACCTTTCTTGCACCGTCATCGAACTCTACTTTGAGAGCACATGTGACGTCGCATTGCAAGTCGTTAAAAACAAATCCCGCTAATGATCAAGCACAAATATCACGGGGTATGGGTGTTTGGAATTTCGACCCGGAGGGGGTTCGTCTAAGGATGGCTCAATTTGTTATTCAAGAATCGTTGCCGTTCGATCACTTTGACAATCCGCGCTTGACTAAGTTGATTCAAGAGACACTTCAACCACGTTACGTTCACGTAAGTCGTTCAACTCTTAGACGCGATTGTTTAAAGTTGTGGGTAAAAGCTAAAAAAGAAATGATTTTAGGTTTTCAAAAATTAAATACCGGTGTTAATTTAACAACCGACGTATGGTCGGCTCCATTTGGTTTACCGGATTCTTACATTTGTGTTACCGCGCATTGGATCGATCCCAATTCGTGGAATATGATGAAACGTACAATCGCGTTCGATATATTTGGTTATCCACACACGGGCGAAAATATATTTCATTTCTTAGACGATGTTATCACAACTTATAAATTAGAAAATAAAATATTTTCTATTGCTTTTGATAATGCGTCGAACAACACAACCGCGGTGCAAATGTTAAAAATAAAATACAATCCGATTTGCGGTGGAGAATTTTATCATAGCCGATGTGTTGCGCACATCATTAACTTGGTTGTGCAAGACGGACTAAATGTCCAGTCCATTAAAGAAGTTAAAGAAACTTTTAAAGATATGTTACGTGACGTTTTTCAAGGTAGTAGAAAAAGATATGCGGATTATAGAAAATGGTGTAAAACTTAAAAAAGAAATGTTATAGCGCACATTTTGACATGGTCGTCCGTTGGAACTCTACGTGGAAAATGTTTGATAGCGCGATAATGCAAAAAGAAACATTAAAATCTTTCCACGATAGTCTTGCAACAGCCGGGTTGGTGGAAGCATTTGATAACGATGGTTGGCGGTGTATTGAAACGTTAACACAATTACTTGAAGTATTTAGAAGCGCCACAATGATTTTATCGGGAGTTTATTATCCCAC
Organism: Helianthus tuberosus; assembly: GCA_030545235.1. Lineage (NCBI taxonomy): Eukaryota > Viridiplantae > Streptophyta > Magnoliopsida > Asterales > Asteraceae > Helianthus > Helianthus tuberosus. The sequence continues at coordinate 127,556,061 of CM060432.1, read as the reverse complement.
TAGTTCTTTGGTTCTTAAACAACTCTTTTTGATGACACAAAAAGTAAACGATTTTGAATTCCAAGGTGACATTTATGAACAAATGATTGTTCCAATGAGAGAAAAGTTTAAAAAATATTTTCAAGAAATGCCGCCGGTTTTTGCATGTGCCGCCACCTTGAACCCGACTATAAATTATTCGGGTGTTGAGATGATGATATCGGATATTTGTTCGGATTTGGGGTTAAATGACGAAGACCCACATTTTACAAGAAATGCACTAAGACGTTTTGACACTTCTTTAAACAATCTTTTTGATCATTACTTTCAAATATATGGTAACGTGTCATCGTTACACCAAAACATGGCGGCGAGCTCGGAGTCGTCGAGAAAAAATGCGGACTTAAACTTCTATAATTCGTTAAGAAATGTTAATAGTAAACGTTCTCGAGAAGGTGCCTCAAATAATGAACTCGGGAGGTATAAATATACCGATTTTTTAGCAACCATATCACCGGACGAGTTTCACCACTTTGATATTTTGGCTTGGTGGAAGATACAAGAACCGCATTATCCCGTTTTAGCCGCCATGGCACGTGATCTACTAAGCTCCCAAGCTTCTACGGTAGCTTCGGAGTCGGCTTTTTCTCTTAGTGGAAAGGTACTATCTATTCGGCGAACAAGACTCACACCGGAGGCGATGGAAATGTGCATTTGTTTGAAAGATTACTTGGATGGCGTGGAACGTATACAACATGTTTCTAATCTTGAAAGCGAGCTTGACGTGGAAGAACAATTACATGAAGTTGAAGTATATCAAGGACGGGCGCAACCACTTTCCGATGACGAACTCATGTACGATGAATCCGTACGCTCTACTAGCCCCCGAAGCGACTAAACGAAGAAATGAAGAAACGACACGACGACAACTTTCATTCTAGACTAGTTAAGAAAAATGTATTGGATATTTTCATGTCTTCTAATGTAATATTTACTTGAAAAACTATTAAAATAAAAAAAACGTATTTTTTTTGTCCGTTTGTGCGTTTAAACAAGTTTTTAAATTTTTCCAGCCTTTTTTTTAATTTCTGCAGCTATTTTTTTATTTCTGCAGCTATTTTTTTATTTCTGCAGCTTGTTTTAATATTTCTGCAGCTTTTTTTATTTTTCTGCAGTTTTTTTATAATTCTGCAGGTTTTTTTTATAATTCTGCAGATATTTTTATATTTCTGCAGTTTTTTTATAGTTCTGCAGGGTTTTTTTTATATTTCTGCACCTATTTTGTTAATTCTGCATGTGTTTTAATAATTCTGCAGGTTTTATAGAAATTCTGCAGGTTTTGTTTAAAATAACCGAAAAAAAACCGGTTTTTTTTAACCGATTCATAGGTTAACCGGTTTATTTTAACCGGCCGGTTATTATCGGTTAATATTTTTCAGTTTGAAAACCGGTTATTAACCGGTCGGTTATTAACCGGTCGGTTATTAACCGTAACCGGTTTTTTTTTTTTTTGGCCCAATAACTCCTACAACCGGTTAACCGGTTTAGGTTATGAAAAAAACCGGTTTGAGCACCTCTAGCTGCAACCGGTCAAAAAAAAAAAAAAAAAAAAAACAAACTGCTTCCTTGTTGCTGCTAACTGGAGACCGAGAACAGAAGAAAAAAACGCAGGTGAGGTGCGGCAGGCTGTCTTCTTCGTTCGGGATTTAGGGCTGTCTTCTTCGTTCGGGATTTAGGTGCAGGTGCGACTGTCTTCAACTCTTCAAGGTATGTGTTTTTTTTTATCTTTAGGTTTAAATTAGGGCTTAATTTATGTGATGAGTAAAACGGAAACACTTAGTCAAGCATTACAAAAGAAATCCCAAGACATCCTTAATGCAATGGAGTTAGTTTCTGCAACAAAGGTTAGTCTAACTAATTTTAGAAACACTGGATGGGATTCTTTACTTGAAAATGTTCGGTTTTTTTGTGAAAGGCATGACATAGATATGCCTGATATGAGTTCTCCATATACTTCTACTCGGTATCGGCCTCGTAAAAAAGATCTTCATCTTACATTTGAACATTATTACCGGGTAGATTTGTTTACAGAGACATTGGACAAACAACTACATGAGCTGAATAGTAGATTCAATGAGCAAGCGACAGAGTTGTTATCTCTTAGTGCGTCTTTATGTTAAAAAAAGATTAATATTGATCAGATTGTTCTTCTTGTTGAGAAATATTATCCTAACGATTTTACAGAGAAAGAAAGGAATCTATTACGTGGTCAATTGGATAATTTTCAAGTTGAAAGAAAAAATAATCCCAAGCTAAGTGAGGTATCAACTCTTTCTGATCTTTGCAAAACTCTTGTGCAATGTCAGAAAAATAACACGTACAAATTGGTTGAAAGAGTGTGTCGGCTAATCTTGATGCTTCCAGTTTCGACTGCAACAACGGAGAGGATTTTCAGCGATGAAAATATTTAAGAATCGACTTCGCAATAAGATGTCAGATCAGTATCTAGCAAACAGTATGGTGATTTACATAGAAAAGGAGATTGCTGAGAGCTTTGATTCGGAGTCCATAATTGACGAATTCAAAAATCTTAAAGGAAGACGAGCAGAACTATAATTCTTCATCCAGGAGAACCGGCCACCGGGTACCCACCTTCCTCTTCTTTTTAATGTTTTCGTGTCTTTGTTCAATTGTTTGTTAAAGAATGTTTACGTTTTAATGTTTGAGAACGTATTTTATTTGATATTAATATTTGACCCGGTCCGACCCGAATCGAATCACCGACATCCGACCCAAACATAGAATTTTTTTTAGGTCCGGTACCTTCCATCTTTGTATAGTTCACTAAGACGATATGGGACTCTAATAGACTTCCTATTTTTCTATGATGTTTGGCCAGCCATGTTTCGTATTTCCTTTTCGTTTCCCGTTAGGTGCTAGATAGAAAAACACATAAGAGACCTCTTTGATTTACATAAACAACTCGTGGAAGCAATATATCTCTAGACATGCAAGTTTCAATGACGATCGCATGCATGTTTAGAGGTGATATAATCATATCACCCCAACAAATGCACAAAGTAACTTACAAGGTTGAATATTGGCCTCTGTTCATCCAACTGCATTTAAATTATAAAAGAAAGACTTTAAACAATATGGAGCATACAAATAAAGAAGTAAGGCAGATTGAAACTTGAAGGCATGTCTTTGACAATTGTTTCTTAACTTTTTTGTATACTTCTTCTATTCACATAATAATACCAGTTACCTACAGACATAACAATAAATCAGAAAACTTGATTAGGAATCATTTATCCTTATTGTAATTTAAAAAATCAACAAAACTATCGGTGACTTACTACAGCAATTTCGATGAAGAAAATCAACTAAATATAACTGGTTTAAAGAAATGTGTCAAACCAACGATAAAAGGATGAGGGAGCGAAAAACTGGTAACATTTCATAACTTCCAAAAAAGATTCTTTATCCGATGAATCGATGTTGAACCCATCATCAATCATCATCCCTGTCTCCAAAAGATATAGAATTATGTGTAATGAAAATAGGGAAAAAAAATGAAAAACATACTGCTATATAAAGGCTAGAAAATGTTACTTCATTTTTTTGAACTTCTGGTCATACCATTGGACAGGAAAAGCCAAGTTATTCAACGCACAGATGCTTAAGTTTTTTATTTGGTAAAAAAAATGCAAATTATAGTGGATTTGGATTAAAATTTTGCCAAAAAAAAAAAAAAGACTGAAACTTTTGATATCTATTTAAAAGAAACTGTAGCAAGGCACAGGTGTACCTATTGTGCAGGCAGTTCACATCTAGATTATGAAAGAAGTTTCAATAGGAAACGGATATAAGATTGTCGTGAAGAACCACGTCAAATCGATTGTAAAAGCATGAGTACGATTCAAAATCTCCAAAATAATAAAAAAGTTTATACTAAGGTTTGGTGGGGTGCGCCAGACCTAGGCAGTAGTGCAAGACCAAGGCGACGCTCAAAGACCCCAATAGCAAGCTATTGTGGTGGGTCTTTCCCCATAAAAAATAAGATTAATATCGAGTGAGCCGATGGCTCACATATCAGATATTAAACTGATAAGAACAGATACTACACTTGATCTTAGCCAAAAGGCCGAGAAAGGTATGCTTTTCCTCTCCTTGATCAGCTGATTATATAGACAGACTCTTCATTTTTTGTTTTCTTCAATCAGCTGATGTGGGATAGTGAGATTATCAAGTGTGCATTTTAAGACTTAACTCACACTAAACCAACCCTCCAGATCCTCACCCTGAACATTGTTGTTGACTTGTTTCAAACTCAAAGAGCTCAGAGTAGCTAAGGGTGGAGGGTATAATAAGCGGGGATGTGTGCGGGGACTCAAGTCACCGATTCGGTGACTACACCGTGGCTTCCATTGCATTCGGTGACCAAGAGAGATAATGCCAAAATCGGTAACCTTTCACCGATTGATGTGATGTTGATTGATTGGATATTTTGACCGTTTGCCTTTTAAATTTTTGACCGTTTGCAATTTTTTGAACGTTTATTATTACCGTTTGTGAATGTTTTTATATAAACTCAATTTTTCAAACATTTTTTGACACACAATTCTTACAAAAAAATCTCTCTTTCTAGACCCACAAACACCATGGATAAACAAAACAAAGGTGAACCCAAGAAAAAAGGTTCCGCTAGCCGAGGATCGGATTCAAAAAAAAAGGTTTCGCAAACGAGACAAGGTGATTGTAGAGGTCCAAGTGCATCGATTCAAACCTCCTACGGATATTCACCAACCACTCAACCTCAATTTTATTACCCTCAAACTCAACCATCTTTTTTCACCCAACCTACTTTTCCACCACAAATATTTTCACACCCAAGCTTCACAAACGAGTTCGATCCATTTGGATTTAGGACCCCGCCAATTCAATCACCAAGAGAGAATGTCGAGCGCCCACTTCCTATCTACGATGATTTAGAGGTTGTGCCCGAAACACAACATTTGGATGTAGATGGTGGCGAGGACGAAGAAGAATATGTGGATGAAGACGATGATATTGGTGAAGCAAGTGACCCGAAACAAAAGGGAGCCAAGGCGGAGCGTCAAACTTGGGCGAAAACACATGAAGAGGCCTTAGCCAAGGCATGGGTTCATTGTTCCTTAAACAAGAAAAAAGGAAATGCACAAAAAGGGGATAGTTTTTGGAAAAAAAATTCTCGTCCATTACAACGAAACTGTCGGCGGAAGTACTCGAACAGTTCATCAAGTACGTTCAAAATGGATCCCTATGTTGAGTAAGATAAATCACTTCAACGGTCTTTGGCAACAAGCGGTAATTTTCCATAACATTTAAAAAATAATTTCCATTAAATTGTGTATGTTTATTTTTTTTTTACTTTATATTTGTTATCCATGTAGGATCGTATTCGTGGTAGTGGTGTTAGCGACCTCGACGTCATGAATAGGGCTTTAAGTGATTTCAAAAAAAAATATCCAAGTGGTTTTCAACATATTGAGGCATGGGAGGTCGTTCGTAAACATGACAAATGGGCAACGGTACCATTGTTGGGTGAAGATAGTGAAAGTTCGGGACAAAAAAGAAAGTCGCACGATGCGGGTAAACCGGGAACTGAGTCACCGATAGATATACCAGACATAAACGTAGACCCGTCACCAACAAGACAAAAAAGGAAAGACAAGAGGCCCGCATCATCATCAAACGATAGCCAAGAGGCCCTCACCGAGAAGCTCGCCCAATACACTCTTTTGAAAGAACAAGAAAAAGCACGTTTGATAGAGTTGACGAATATACGAAAGAAACGCGAGGAAGACACCATAGCGTTAGTGGCGGAACAACGCGAGGCGGTGAAACAACTCATGTATGATCGGGATTTGAAGACATTTACTGAGTCACACGACCATGTTCCACCCGAGATGTTGCCATTTATTCTCGCGAGGAAACGAGATATCGCAAAAAATATAATTGGCCATGCAATTTCTAAAATATTAGTTTATTTTATGGTTTAATTTTTTAATTTTAAATGTAATGTGTTTTTTTTTTATTTTAAATGTTATGTTTTTTTTAATTTTAATGTGTTTTTTTTTTAAGTTTTAAATGTAATCTGTTTTTTTATTATGTTTAAAAAATGTTTTAATTATTTATGCATAGTTTATTATTTTTAAATAAAAAATATATAACTCAAACACCCTAGGGTGTTTGACTATACCCTCTGATTGAGTGTAAAATGGGGAGTGGAATGGGGAGTTGACATGGCATAATATTATTGGCTAGAATTTCACTCAAACACCCTAAGGTGTTTGACTATACCCTCCACCCTAACTCACAATCTTATGATAACCGAGAGAGAAAACTTCAGGACAGGATTGATCGCTATCAGGTTCGCATGAATGAGCTGGCTAAGGAGAACTCCTGCACGCTTCATCCACCAGTAGCCTCGCCACAGGGAGTGATGGGTCCCCGTGACCACACCCTGGCGTGAGAATCAATAATTGTTGATTCGGATTAATTGCACTATTTACCTTCTTGGACTTCAGCAACGAACTGGTGCATCTCATTTTTACCAATCAAAACCGACATTAACCGGGCCTTCATTTGGTGGACTGCTCAGCCATAAGCCTAACACCTGTGTTAACTAGTTTAATACCCGTCCAGTGGACGGGTTACTGTTAGAATATTCCATGATTATAGGGTCAAATATGCTTTCCCTTCCTCCAAGTATTACAGCCGTATTTCCCTTTCTCCAAGAATTAGCCATATTTTCCTTATATTTTCCTTTTTTAAATCCTTGTTCATTAGTATAAGTAGATGTGGTTATTGTTCTCTTTGTATTCAATATGAAGCAAGCAATATCTCAATAAAAATAAAGTCTTCTTTGTTTCTGTTACTGGTCAACATGGTATCAGAGCAGTGTTAAGGTCCTCAAACCTCAATCTGCTCATCACTTACCTGGTACCTTTTCTTTGTTTACCATCCAAACCTTAACCACCATGTCCAACGATGATAGCTCGAGTTCGGACCTGTCCAAACAACTCGCAAATCTGATAAAAAATTCCCAACCTCAGAACCCAAAATTGTCAGACAGTTTACAAATCAATCTCAAACTCAATAACCAGAATTACGCCCTATGGACCCGAATGATTCGGGTCGCCATAGGCGGGAAATCGAAAGCCCTCTTAACCCACTTAACCTCAAACCCTCCAGATCAAGATGATGCAGAATTCGAGCAGTGGGAACAAGACGACTTGGTTGTGTTCTCGTGGCTTATACAAAATATAGAACCACAAATTGCCGGCAACCTAACCGAGTTTCCCACGGCGAAATCGCTATGGGATGCCTTGGTGGTTACTTACAGCAGCGGAAAAGATAAATTGCAAGCCTTTAATCTCCATGTCAGGGCCAATGAGATTAAACAAAATGATGCTTCCCTGGAAAGTTTCTGGATTTCCTTACAAGGGATATGGGGAGAAATCGAAAGGATCGATCCTAACCCCATGAAGTGCCCGGATGACATCAAGGCTTACGCAAAAATAAGGTCTGAACACAAACTTTTTCAATTCCTAAGTGCCCTCGACCAAAAATATGATCCTATAAAGCGCGAAATACTCCGGTGGGAGCCTTTACCATCTGTAGAGACGGCCTATGCTGCTGTTCGGAAAGAAACCGCCCACCAAACTATTCTAGGAGCGGCTCATAGTGATACACAAGGCATCGGAGCTGGGTTGTCAGCCACCGAATCTGACGAGTTAGGCCTCGCAACCAAAGGATATTGCAGGACAGAAAAGAAGAACGGAGCACCAATAAAAAAAGATAAATCGCTCCTCAAGTGCACCCACTGTGATATGAGGGGACATACCAAAGAGCAGTGCTTTAAAATCGTGGGATTTCCTGACTGGTGGAGTGACAATCACAAAATCAAGAACCCTAATCAAGAGGGTAAGGTTGCCATTGCCATAGGCAACAATAGTGCTACTAGCAACGACAACGCCGAGAAGAGTGGTGGTGATGAAGCTTCCGAAGGAAATCTTTGGACCTGACACTAAGCCCTAAGAGATGAAGTGCCTTAAAAGGAAAAAAATCTTAAAAAAAAAACGAAATGGCCAAGTTGTTTTTCAGCTTGAGGGGACCCAAAAACCCAAAAAAAAGGAAGAAAAAACAAAACCCAAAACCCAAATTCTTAAATCAAAACAAAACCTTTTTTCAAAAACAAAATCCAAAACCAAAACCAATTCAAGTTGAATTTTGGCAATACCACTATTCAACTTGAGGGGGAGTGTTAGAATATTCCATGATTATAGGGTCAAATATGCTTTCCCTTCCTCCAAGTATTACAGCCGTATTTCCCTTTCTCCAAGAATTAGCCATATTTTCCTTATATTTTCCTTTTTTAAATCCTTGTTCATTAGTATAAGTAGATGTGGTTATTGTTCTCTTTGTATTCAATATGAAGCAAGCAATATCTCAATAAAAATAAAGTCTTCTTTGTTTCTGTTACTGGTCAACACTTACACTAACAACGTAACAAACAAAGAGAGTCCATATTGAGGGTGTTTGGGATTGCTTTCTCCTTTTTTAAAAAGTCACAACCATCTAACTTTTTAATGACTTGCGCTTTGTGGCAAATGAAAAGATCCACCAGCGTAAAGCATTTGATAAACATGACTAATTCTAGTGGTTAAAAATAAACCTGCAAACAAACAACATCATGAATTTAGTATATACAGGGTAAACCCCTTACACAAATTTAAAAGATACAAAGTTATGAGAATCATATGTTTAATTTTCATACATCATCATGTAAATTTAATATTTTTTCATACAATATTTAGAAAGTATCAGCAATAGCTATATTAGCAAATTAATGAATAAAAAAAAGCTAAAACTAACCTTCTTATCAACCATTCTTCAAACTGACCTGCACAACAACAAATTCAAATAAGAACATTATTTAATTCAAAGTGATATTTGTAACTTAAAGACTAAACAATATAGCATTGGTTCATTAACGGTTGAATATTTTATAATGTGATTATTACCAATCCAAACAACAGAATTGCACCCTAACCCTATTTCTCACTACCATCTAATTCTGGTTTTTTAGAAATCAAAGTCATAAATTGTGCTTCTAGTACTAAACCTTTGACTCTTAAAAGTCAAAGTACACAGAAATTCACTTGTAAGACAAAATGTGTAGTGTATAACAACCATATTTGATGTTCCACTCCAACAATTCTAGAAGGTGCAGCCCCTTAGAAAAAAAAACTTGAATGGTGAAAGGAAGCTTATTTTTTTCTGACATATAATGTTGGTTGTACTAAGGTCATGCGTAGTGGTAACCTCTCATAACCCCTTGTGGTGTGGGGTTATATAACACGTGGCAAATGCATAAGAAAGGAGGGTTATATAACATGAGTGTGCAGTGGTTAACCCCTTCACTTATATATACACACACACACACATACATATATGTGTGTGAAAAACCTTAGTGTAGCGCCCATTATAATTTTCGTGAGCTCACTGGATTCCACCGTATGGTGCCCCTCGGGGCGGTGTTGCGCAGCGCCATAGGGGCTATGTGCACAAATGGCGCGATACCTCATTCGACTACAATTAGGTCATGGGTACAACACTATCAAGTATCCATGTATGTTACTCTTTTACTTCATCACAACACAAAACTGGCAATGATGTTTGAGATAAAATATAAATTTTAAAACATATTCAAATCTGGCAATGATGTTTGAGATTAAAAATAAACTTTAAAACATATTCAAATCTTCTGTTATGTTGATTTAGTAAATGATAATCCAGACGAAACACCTATTTCAAAAGTCAAAACCATAGACCAAAAAGACAATGAAATCATATAATGTCTGCTCTGGTTCAAAGTTTGAAATGTCAAATGTTGCCACCCATCACGTCTCCTATATGTTTTCATATATATATTTTTTTACAATCTATAATCCTACAAATGAATCAATCCATCAAGTAACTACAAAATAGTGTAAAGAGGCTAAAATCAAGAACCTTGTACCAAAAAGGACCATTTCTAACCATCCACAACTTCCTTTTGAACCCAAAGTTGATTTTGAAGGCGAGGCATGCCAATTATCCAAACGATAAAAATGTCAAGCTTCGGTTACTAATTGCCGTGTGGTTTGTTTTCCTTTCAAGCTTTGTATTTTGTATTTCAAATTTGGTGTGTAAAAGAAACTGTGCAATCAAATCAAATAAGAAAGAAAAAAGAGTAGGAGACCTAACTATGCTTGATATTAAAAGTAACAGCCATTCCATTCGATAGTTCCACAGGTAGTTATCGATCAGGGAGCTGACTTCCATTACCTGAACCGCATATAATCCGAAATTAGCAGTAGTAAAAATCAAAAGTTTTTGTTCACATACTTCACTGTCCACCCCTTTCAGTTATACTAGATGTGCCAAAACAGATAACTTCTGTTTGGTTGACATATAACACTTCTTCTCCTGATTTTTAAAATACATAAAGTTACAAAATTATCATTTATGCATTAATATACGCTTGGGTGATTTTCAACACACTAGACCCATTTCCTTTTAACATCGAACTAATACGTCAATAAGTGAATGGGTCGAAACTTCAACCTCTTATTAAGAAGAACGACAAGGGGAAATAAAACACCAAGGAAATGCATCGTCTGAAGAAGGGGAACAAAACCCTTAGTGTCACCAAACCGTAAGAGTTTCCTTTTTGGACGTTCCTTGAAGGCTTGAAAGTTGCATAATTCAAAATAAAAAAGATCGTAATGAAAAATTCCCTTATTTGGTATTTGCAGAAGGGTATTACTAATTTAGATATATGTCATATGGTCAAGCAATATTCTTAAACTATTCCCTATGTTCAAAGTTGCAAATTTCACATTATGCATATAGAATTGTTTAAAGTGAAATAAAAGCCAACCTGATCACAGACGGGGCAAGTGTCGCTTCTTTCCATCCATTCAAGAATGCACGACAAATGAAAATGATGCTCGCATTTGGTGATTATTTTTGGATTTTCTTCATCGTATTCTGTACAATAGAAAAAACTTAAGCTCTCCCAACGTCTCAAATCACTAAATTTGACAATTAGAAATGGATCAAAAAAGAGCTTAACTAACACTTAATTACCTTCAAGACATGTAGGACACTCCTCTGGGGAAACAAAAGGCGTGTTTGACTTTTTTAGTTCATCAGACTTCTCCAGCGCATCATCAAATTCTTCTGTTGCAACAGATTCCATCGCTTCCTTAGCTACATTTTCGCCACTATTACTAACTTTCATTTCTCCAATGGGCTCAGAATTAGTTGTTTGCACAGGTGAATGATTCTTACTAACAGAGTCTTCTCGATTGTTTGGTGAACCTTGAGGGTTTGCATCATATGGTACATGTGGCGGTGGCAGCCATTAAGTGTCGGGTATAGACGTATCCAGATTTGTATCAACTAAAAGTCCTGTTGGAATAACAGCAGCTGCACTACTGCGTGCTGTTAACAGCTGGCGGTCCTCAGGTACTACTGGATTCTGCATAAGGGAGTTAAGGTTTTAGAATCGAAATGGCTAAACTTAGATACAATCACCAAATTGAAAGACAAAAGGACTTCACTAACATGATGGTTCCATTCCACTCGTGGTGAAGAACAACAGCAGCCCATGTTTACTGATTTGTGTGCCGTATTCAACTGTAGCTTTTGATAATTATTTCATTGGTTTCTGCTCTCAAATCAAAAGAAAAACCTTCCTTAGGCAAGTACGGCACCGAAAACTTATTCCAACAGATGATTCATGGAAACGATTTTGATCATTTAGATCATAACAGTTACCAAAACTAAAGCAAAAAAAAAAAAAAAACACTCCTGCTAAGTCATTCAGTTGTAAACGAATAAATACTAAAAACGACGATATCAAACACAAAAAACACACAGATATCTTGTTAGCAACTCTCACGACTCTTTATATTTTATTAAGCCCCAAAACCACACATAATGACCCTAAACCACTCCTGATCAGTCATTCAGTTGTAAACGAATAAATGCTAAAATATGTTGGCCTAGAATCGATATCAAACACGAAAACCACACCTATATTTTGTGAGTAACTCTCACTCACCACTCTTTTAATTTTATTAAAAACAAAAAGCACACATCATAAACCCTAAACAACTTGCATCATATATTCATTCACATGCCAACTCTAATTCATAATATAACTCAACATACAAATAAAATAAACAAATTAGGATTAACTCCATCATCAAAAAATGAACAAAAAACACAGTCAGATCACGATAATTCAAACAGTTTTAGCGAATCGAATTCAGCAGCATCTGAAGATGAAGATTGAAGTTAACATATATATCGATATATCACCTATTGATACTCATCTTCAGAAATGACAATTCAAAAAGCACGATTACCAGAGTTCATAGACATGAATCGTGAACAAAAACAATAATGAAAACCTCCTAAATGGAGAGTGAAAAGCAATGAAATAGTACCTGAAATGAAAGGATAGTGTGTTGCTTGAGGGGATTGGATTGGAGTTGTGCAGGTTGAGGTGAATGGTGTTGTGTGACGAAAGAATTTCAATTAAATAAAATAAAAATGAATGAATGAATGGAGGCTCATAAGCTTATGAGGAGATGACGCGTGTCATATGTTGGTACCGAATATACCAGTTCGGTGCCGGTAATTACCGGTGTTTTACCCGTAAATACCGGTGCCGAAAAACGGGGAAAATGAGAACTGGTACCGAATATACCCGGTAACTGGGTCAACAATTTGAACATCTGAGGCATGTAGAGGGGCTTCTACTGTAAAGATCCCACCTTCATGACCTTGTCCTTGCTTTATATGTTTCTTTACCTGCAAATTTTATCCGAAGTGATGAGTGAATATTATGACATGCATACATATAACAAATCATATAAAAAGGATTAATCACCAGGTTCTTTCCCTCGACAATAACACGATTCTGAGAGCGAATCACACGTTTTATAGTGCCGGTTTCACCCCTATCTTTGCCCCTAATTATCATCACCTGTGACATACAAACCATTTATTTAAACATAATTGTATAAAGTGCAAAGTTTTATTGTGAAAGAAAAACATATTATCTTTTACATTATCTCCTCTCAAAATCTTCCAGTGATGTATGAGCTTCTGAGCAGCTTTCCATCCCACATCAAATATAAATAAATAAAAATCCCCAAGTTATATGAATCACATATGAAATATCAACTCAAATTATATTTTTATCAGTCCTTAAATTCATAATGAAGCATTCAATAACTATAGAACACAACTTTGGTACATATACCATCTAAAGTCTAAACCATGAATAGGTGTAATTTTGTCATAAACACACATATATCACGCAGACTCACTCAAATAAACTTGTATACATGACCTAAACAGGATCAAACAATTAGTGATGGAAAAAAGAACCTAGCAGCAAGTGAGAGAAGACATTATCTGATTAACAATTCAAATAAAACAAATACATACATCAAGAGTAGTGGCAGTATCTCCGATTAGACCAGAAATTAGAATCCCCCAAATCCCAATCTCGTGTTCTTCTTCCTTTCTGTAGCGATGGTAGGGTATGTTTTGTAGAGTGGTTCTTGAATTATCCCAATTGCCTTTCCCTTTTTCAACATCTTCGTGGAGTTGCTTCTTGAACACATAACATAAGGCAATTTGTTACCAGATTCATCTACAAGAATGGCCAAAAAATCACAGAATTGACAGTGTTCTGACCCTAAACATCCTAGAGATGCAGATAAACACAAAATTGATCGATAAAACCTATCTGTGGATGAAATTCAGATGAGAGGGATTCAGAAAAGAGGGAGAGGGAGATGAAGACTGAGGGACTTTAATCATATGTTTTTGAAAACTTACCTGTGGATGAAATCACGTCTCCAACTCTTGGAACCATAGAAATTGTCCTCATTGTCACCGGGTTGTGGAGGTGGGATGGTAGTTTTATGGGTGAGGAGGAGATACGAGACAACCGTTAGCAGCCTAAAATCATGGGAGGTGGAAAACGTGGGGCAAAACCTGCTAGCTAATTAACTGGCAAGGAAACCGTCGATAACTGCTGATGTAGCAGTTAAAAAAGTGAGTTTAAATGGTCAGGATTTCATTCAGCAAGATCTAAGGGCTAAGAATGATTTACAAGTTGGTTAGACTTAATGGGATCCATAGATATATATAATTTAAGCCAAAATGATTCAGCCCATTCATGTTTTAGCACAATTAGGTAATGTGACTTTTATACTTCTGATAATAATCCATTTGTTCTATTTTACTATAAATAATATTTATTTACCTAAGTTTTATTTTGAAACCTATATAATACATTAGTCCATTTAACAATTAGTAATATTATAAATAAACATATAAAATGCACCATTATATAATCACTCATCATTTTAATCTTAATTTCTTTTTATAAAAATATGTTTAAAATGCAATTGTCTTTCATCTCTTCTGAAACTAAAAAAGTATACATATGAACGAGTTTCACTAGTTTATATAACCTACACATATTTAAGTAGTCATGTTACATATATAGTTAAAAAAAAACATATGAACATATTAATTTAATGATTTTTTAAACTTTGAAACTAAACCCCAACATGTGTAAAGGTGAAAAACCAGTTAGACACTTACAAATCAATCCTCCAAAGAGATCCCTATATGCTGCTGATACATGACCAAAGTGACATGAATAACCTTACTACCCGACTAGATCGCCGCATGACTTGTGATAACTTTCATGAGCATCCAAAGCAAACAACTAGAGAAACAATCACAAGATCGATGGATTCAATTTCATAGGTATTTTCTTCAATCCGATTGTAACATAAATTGCTTGAATATTAAAATGATTAATAATTAAATTGCTCATTTAAAAGTAAGATAACAGAAAGCTACTTTACACAATATTAAAACATGGATAATAATACTGTATACATTTGGTTTTTTCTTGTGTACTTTTCCATTGCCAAGAACTAAATTATATATTCAAAGGAAACATAATTGTTAGGTTGGGTGTTGTTGGCTGCCACCCACTAACGCCCACCAATTTACAACATCACCACCACCAAAGGGTGTTAGCCCCTAAATCGTTATCCCTTTAGGCTCTGCGGTGTGGCTTAGTGCCACCCGCCACATCGGCCATTTATGGCGCCCTGGTCCGCCATCGACCACCCCCATGTTGTTAAAAGGAGGGCGCCAACCCTTGTCCGCCACCTTGATAACGAGCAAAAAGAGGTGTGCAGGTGGGGCCCACCTCTTTTCAACCAATAATTTTTTTTTTAATTTTTTTTAATAGGAGGCTTTATACCACACCATGCAAGTTAAAAGGATGAGCTTTAAAGCCCCCCATGTGACTTGGCGTGATAAAGCCCTACCACACCCTCCAGCCTTAGGCTATGGGGTGTGGGATAAAGCCCATAAGGGCTTTATTAGGACACGTCAGCGCCACATAGAATCCACGTCAGCCAGGGGGCTTTGTCACGCCCTCCCTAAACTTGCATGGTATGGTATAAAGCCCCCTATTAAACAAAATTAAAAAAAAAGATTGTATTGGTTGAAAAAAGGTGGACCCCACTTGCACACCCTTTTTTGCTCGTTATCATGGTGGCGGACAAGGGATGGCACCCCCCTCTTAACAACCCGGGGGTGGTGATGGCGGAGAAGTGGCGCTATACATGGATGAGGTGGAGGGGTGGCGTCCTCCATACCCTCCAGCCTTAGGATGAGTACTATGGTCTCACGCCCTCGCCATATGGTAATGGAGGAAGAGTGGTTGGGCGGGGAACACCGACGGAAGAGGCAGGGTTGGGGTGGGGTGGGGGCGGCGTGGAGGATGGCATGTCGTAGAGGAGATGTGTTGATTGTGGGGCCCTCATTAAACGACTACTTTTTAAAGAAAAAATAATAATTTTCCTTTTATAAATATACACATCAGATACCGCACAATTTCGAAAAAACACAACACACTCAAATCCATTCTCACACTAAAAAAATGGCAAGAAGAGGTTGGAGTGAAGAAGAAGAAGACATCGCAGTAGTCATGACTTGGATTAACGTTTTCGAGAATGTGCCACAAGAAAACGTCTCGTTTGGAGTATCTGCATTTCAAGAATTTTGTCAGCGTGTCGGCGAAAACAACCGCTCTGCAGACCGTTTTGCTTCAAAAATTAGGGACTTGAGAACAAAAGTTTTGAAATTTAACCATATATTCAATATTGTGATGGCACGCGATGACACTATAACAGAAGATGAAGTGATCGCAGAGGCTCGTCGTGAATACCAACCAATTACTCACATCTCATCTTGGCAATTACTAAAACACCAACCTCATTTGGGTTTTGTTTCGTGTCCAGCTTTAGACTCAGAGGGTTCGGGTGTTTATGATTAGTGTAATTCATTTGCATTTATCTAGTTTGTTTCAGTTTAGTTATCTAGTATGTTTTTGTTTATCTATTTTGTTTATTTATCTAGTTTGATGAGTTGAAGGGTGTTCGGTTCAATAGAAAACAGAATTCAGATGTAATAGTGAACAAATACAGAAAAGGAATGATAATATGATGATTGTAAGAGAACGATGGTAAAGGGAAGGGAATGTTTTGATTGAATATGTAAGCGATTACAGAAAAAGAAAGTAGAAAAAAACCTACTGACAATCCAGGGTTACACCCTCTCTCATTGCATGATGCAAGAGCCCTTAATTTCTAACAAATTTCATAACTCCTTACTGCTCTATTCCCTTCCCTATTAATACTACTTTGGGACCACTAGCCACTTTGCACTTTACCCCTCCTTGAATACACAATTAGCTCTTTGGTACCTCCATGTTTCGTATCACTGCCCTCCCCTTCAAGGGCAGTCTTGTCCCCAAGACTGAAATCAGGAAACTGCAACTTGACCCATTCAGCATCTTCCCACGAAGCCTCATCTGCTGATTGACCAATCCAATGTACCAACCATTGTTCCACCGAGTCAGAACCATCCCGTACCACCCTTGTAGCTAAAACCGTTTGAGGTAAAGGGTGAAGAGATTCTGCCATATCCAATTCTGGAGGTAACACCGTTTCACTCGAGCCATACACAGCTTTCTTCAATAAAGAAACATGAAAAACCGGGTGTATTTTAGATGTGGCAGGAAGTAGCAGTTTGTAAGCCACGGGCCCAATTTTCTCTACAATTTGAAAAGGCCCAAAAAATTTAGCTGCTAGCTTTTGATGAATCCTGCTAGTCACAGACAATTGTCGGTAAGGTTTTAGTTTAACGTACACCCATTCCCCTACCGCAAGGTTGACATCTCGTCGCTTCTTATCAGCCTGTAATTTCATAGCACTTTGAGAATTAGATAAGTGAACTTTGAGTTGTTTTAGAGCCTCATCCCAGTCCTGTAACTCTTTAGCAACCGAATCCACCCGAATCTCGCCTGGGATAAATTGAAACACCGAAGGGGGTCGTCGGCCATAAACTGTTTCAAACGGAGATACACCCGTAGAGGCATGAAAAGTGGAGTTATACCAGAACTCGGCCCATGGTAGCCAAACAGACCAGGTCTTAGGTTGATCGACCGCGAAACAGCGTAGATAAGATTCCAAACAACGATTAATGACTTCAGTTTGACCGTCAGACTCCGGGTGATAAGCCGAACTCATTTTGAGTTTAGTGCCCATGGAACGGAAAATTTCTTGCCAAAACTTACTTATAAATAAGGGATCACGATCACTGACAATTGATTTGGGAACCCCATGATGACGAATAACCTCCTTAACAAAAACCTCAGCCACCGACTTAGCGGTGTAAGGATGTTTGAGCAGAATAAAATGGGCATATTTCGAGAGACGGTCCACAACGACAAGAACCACTGTGAACCCTTTGGAAGGGGGCAAACCAACTATAAAATCCATAGACAAGTCTTCCCAAATTGCTTCTGGAATGGCTAACGGTTGTAAAAGGCCCCCAGGTAAAACCGAGCTCGCTTTGCACCGCTGACAAATATCACACGCGCGGATATATTGTTTAACCGTAGTAGTCATCCCTGTCCAATAAACGTTGGCTGCTAAACGGCGATAAGTTCTATAAAACCCCGAATGACCACCTGTAGCGGTGACATGGAACTCGTGTAATAAGGCAGGAATAAACTTAGAATGACGAGAGATAACCAGACGATCTTGATAAAACAGAGTATTGTGTTTGAGCGAATAACCCGGAAATTTTGCTGTGTGGCCTCCACTTTAGCCCGTAACGATTGAAGCTCAGAATCTTGGGTGGCCTCCTCTATAAGTACAGCACCATGAAGCCAAATAGGAGAAGACATTGCCTGCAAAAGCTGACCCGAGTCTGCCCTACGAGACAAAGCATCAGCTGCCCTGTTCTCGCGTCCAGGTTTATATTGAATATCGAAGTCATATCCTAGCAATTTAACCACCCAATTCTGCTGATCATAAGAAGAAACCCGCTGTTGTAACAAAAATTTGAGGCTTTTTTGGTCAGTACATACCGTAAACTTAGAACCCAGCAAATAAGGTCGCCAATGTTGGACCGCCAATACCAAAGCCATTAATTCCCGCTCATAAGCTGATTTAGTCAAGTTCCTATCGCTCAATGCCTTACTGAAATAAGCAATAGGTTTATTGTGTTGCATAAGAACGGCACCAATACCACATCCCGAAGCATCACACTCCACCACAAAGGGAATCGAAAAATCGGGTAAAGACAAAACTGGAGCAGAAATTAAGGCCTTTTTAAGATGGTCAAAAGCTCCCTAAGCCTCTGGTGACCAAAGAAAAGCATCTTTTTTGGTGAGATTTGTTAAAGGACGAGCAATACTACCGTAGTTTTTGACAAATTTCCGGTAATATCCCGTTAATCCCAAAAAACCGCGAAGAGCTTTCAATGTAGTAGGAATTGGCCATTCCGCAACAGCCGAAACTTTTGCGGGATCCATAGAAACTCCTTGACCATCAATGACGTGCCCCAAATAATCAATGGAACGTTGACCCAAACTACACTTGGTAGGATTAGCTTTAAAGTGGTGAGAAAGTAAAATTTGAAAAACTTCTTCTAAGTCGGTTAGATGTGTGTCCCACGAAGGACTGTGAATAAGAATGTCATCAAAGAAAATGACTACTTTGTGGCGTAAAAGTGGACGAAAAATATCATTCATCACAGCTTGAAACGTTGCCGGTGCATTCATCAAACCGAAGGGCATAACGAGGTACTCATAGTGGCCATCATGGGTTCGGAAAGCGGTCTTAGCAATGCTATCAGGAGACATACGAATCTGATTATACCCGGATTTTAGGTCCAACTTAGAAAAAAAAATTGAACCATGTAATTCGTCAAGTAACTCATCAACCACTGGAATAGGATACTTATTGGGAATTGTAGCATTATTTAAAGCGCGATAATCCACACACATACGCCACGAATTGTCCTTTTTACGAACCAAAATAACAGGGCTGGAAAAGGCACTTTTACTCGGCCGGATCATTCCCATCTGTAATAACTCATGAACTTGGCGTTCAATTTCGGCTTTTTGAATGTGCGGATAACGGTAAGGGCGAACACAAATGGGAGTAGGGCTGGATAATTGGATAGTGTGGTCATGAGAGCGAATAGGAGGTAAAGACGAAGGTGGTATAAAGATTTATGCAAACTGGTGTAGTAAAAAAGATAAGCTGGATTATTGGGAGGATGTTAACAGAGGAGAAATTGGAGGAAAAGGAGAGGTCATGGAAGAAGGAATTACGGTTCCATCCATGGATAACCACTGATGTAAAGCTGACAAAGAGGATTGACCCGTTTGAACTCCCTGTAAAGTGACTGCCATTCCCTGGTGATCAAAACGCATCCAGGAATGCTGCCAGTCATGTACAACTTCTCCCAAAGACTTTAACCATTCTAATCCCAAAATAAAATCAAGAGAGCCTGTATCAAAAACTAAAGCATCCACGGTAAATAAGCAAGGACCAATACGAACTGGTAGACCAATACATCGTTCATACACAAACACGAAGTGACCATCACCCAATTTGATTTTAATACCGCTGAATTTGGAAGGAGATAAACCCAAAGAAGTTACCAACCGCCGGGAGATGAAATTATGAGAAGCTCCACTGTCCACCAACATAGAAATCAGCAAATCCATCAAGGTACCCTCTAATTTCATAGTGGTAGAAGAACCCTCAGCTATCGTTCCTGCAAACTCCAATGCATTACAAGTACCAATCGCCACATCTGAATCAATCGTTTGTGGTGGAGGAGAATCGGGCTGTAAGACAAATTGATCGCCAAGAGGAAAATCCTCTTCATCTTCTCCCAATAACAAAACCCGTAACTTCGCTTCAGGACAACGATGAGTAGGCCCATATTGCTGGCCACAACGAAAACAGAGACCCTTCTTCCGTCGGTCCTCCCACTCGGTTCTGGACAAAGAGCGCATTCCCCGATCACGAGGAGAACTCTGGCCAAGGTCAGTCACTGAGAATGACGATTTAGGGTTTGCCGTTGCACGAGGGAAATCCAATTTGGGAACCCCAGATTTGTCGCCGGGTCTAAAAGGAAACATGGATCTGGACTCCGCACGACCCATCATGGAGGACCCATCCTTAAGCCCACTTATCGGAGGCCCGATAGGGTTAAGATAACGAAAACGGCCCAAAGCGGCCTGACCCGAATTAGGTCGGAGCATTAATTCCACATCCTTTGCCAGATACATCGCATCTAACCTCGATTGCGGACGATGAAGACGAACCCATTTCTTCACATCGTCCTTCAATCCAGCCACGAAATACCCCACTGATTGTGATTCCGGTAAACGAGGAACCAAGGAAAGAAGATATTCAAAATCATCAATGTAATCATAAATGGAATCTCCCTGTTTGATTGTAGCCAATTGCTCATACGGATTCTGGATTTCTAATCCACTAAACCGTTGAAGCAATTCAGATTGAAAATCATGCCAAGAGATGGTTGGATGCACTTGAAGGATAACGGTAAACCAGTGTTGTGCAACGCCAACCATGCTCAATCGAGCTAATTGTAAGCGAGCATCATCCGAAGTGCGATTTAAATCGAAATACAGATTTGCTTTTTGGATCCAACCTTGTGGATCAAAACCAGAGAATTCAGGAAGTTTTACCTTCTTAACGGCCCAAGGAAGAGGAGAATCAGAGGTGTTGGAGGGTCCTGGTGGTGTGCCGAAACCGGTGAAGACGCCACTGTCGTCGGAATCCAACGAATCCACCTTCTTCTCCTGCTTAGCCATCCATGACAGAACAACTTTCCGAAACTCACTCGATTCACTGCGTTCTGCCTCGAAGGATTTAAACGAATTACGGATCTCAGCAACATTGGATTGGAGCTGAGTTGTGACGGTTTGGAGTTGTTTGATCTGAGCATCTTGAGTATCGAGACGTGTATTTGAGCGAGTTTCCATGATGAAAACCAGCGGCAGGTCAATGGCAGGTCGGACCAATGATGGGTGTTCGGTTCAATAGAAAACAGAATTCAGATGTAATAGTGAACAAATACAGAAAAGGAATGATAATATGATGATTGTAAGAGAACGATGGTAAAGGGAAGGGAGTGTTTTGATTGAATATGTAAGCGATTACAGAAAAAGAAAGTAGAAAAAAACCTACTGACAATCCAGGGTTACACCCTCTCTCATTGCATGATGCAAGAGCCCTTAATTTCTAACAAATTTCATAACTCCTTACTGTTCTATTCCCTTCCCTATTAATACTACTTTGGGACCACTAGCCACTTTGCACTTTACCCCTCCTTGAATACACAATTAGCTCTTTGGTACCTCCATGTTTCGTATCATGAGTAGTGTAATTATTTTGGTTATTAAAGCTATTTTGGTTAATACCCGTTAATTAGTTTTCTTTTTTGGTTGATTTGTAATTGGGATCAGCGTGATCGGTACCCTGACCCATCTGCTTATGCAAGTTCGAGTGGTTTTCATGTTTTGGAACAACTTAACCTTTGATTGGGCGTACAAGTATAATCCCATACGCATCCGGTCCCCATCCCCATCTTAGACCACTAGTTGATATATATCTTTTGATTGATTTTAATGATATAACTTTTGGTAGGTGTTAATGTTAATGTAACTTTAGAAATGTTAATATATATTTCATGTCATGACTTTCGATAGGTGTTTTTGTTGATTAATGTTAACGTTATGAAATTAATGTTAAAATGTAATATAATAACTTTATAAATTTTGCAGATTGAAAGTATTGTATTTAAATTTGGCGGGTAAAAAAATTGTTAAGCTCAAGGACTCGAAGATTAAAAGGTTTTAAACCATAGGGACGTTGGCCGACGAAGAAAAAAAGGGTAACATGGTCATTTGAGTTACTTTAACTAACATAGTTGGCACCAGGGACGCAGGGTTACTGCCTGTAAACCACATGCAATCAAGCTTCCAAACGTTTGCTTTGAGGGCTTATCGTGACTCCGCCCCAAAATCACTAGGATGCAAATTGCATATTATTCTATAAAATAATATAATAATGCAGGAACACACACTGTGATACCATATTGTCATGATATCATCGATCCTTATGAAACATTGATCCAATATGAAACTGTTTGCTTATTCGTAAAAAAATATATCGTCTCTAGCTCATCTCGACTTAGCTCGAATTATTTTACTTTTAATATACTTTATTAATACACATATAATATGTTATAGAAAATTGGTTATTATTTACATGTATTTATGAACGCAATTAGATATATATAACATACTTGGAGGTTGATTAGAATGCTAATAAACTTATATTATATTTTATTGAGATTTTAAACTTATTTTGTATTTGCTTATTGAACTTGATTTTGACTTGTAATATAGTATGTTGAACTTAATTTGGATTCATCATTTTGAATTATTGAACGATATCTTAGACTATTGATTTTTGAAAGCTATGTATTAATATTTATTTTTAAATTCAAGCCTAACTGAGCCGAGCTGGCTCGGTTAAAAACCAAGCCGAGTTCACCAGAAGTAACAATTGGAATAGAGTGGTGTTTAAAAAGGCACCTTTATTCACATGAAAATGATAATTAGGCGATGTGATGTGGTCGTGACTAAAATGACCACCACCAGCCTCCACGCCAGCGTCATATCACTCTATCATCATACACCACTCTTTGTAAGAGATTTTATCAAGAGTTCGAACTTTGAGCGTTTCTGGTCTGTGATGCAGATGAAGTCCCTTATGATGAATCTGTCCATCTCTTTGTAAGAGATTTTATCAAGAGAAATATAACATACAAGAAGGCACCTTATATTGCTTGCTTATCTTGAGGTGTCCGTTATGCTTTAGTGGTCGCGTCTAGGATTCATGACACTCTCCTAATACTTCTTGAGGAACACCTGCAAGATTATATAATAATACTTCAAGACTGGTCCAATAAAAAGAAAAGCAACGTCCTTGTTCATCATAAGGCACAGTCAAACCGTGACTCAAGAGTTGCATATACTTTATGTGAACAAAAGATAAATTCTACAAGTTATAAAGCAAACCAGAAGGCATCAATGAATTGTATATTTATTCCACTGATCCCAAATATCTGTTTGCAAAGGTGAATGTAACTGGGATCTTCATACATAACAGCTTTTAGATGTGTGCTCTTACATCTAAAATTTCTAAACCAAATCAGTAAGATGATTTAATAACTAATTTAACAGAAAAAATTACCAAGCATTTACTTGCTTAAAAAAGTGATTGAAGATAATTTTTGAAGCCAATTATAAAATTTAAACTATGGCTTGGAGGGGTGCGCCAGGCCAAGGCAGTAGTGCAAGACCAAGGCGACGCTCAAAGACCCCAATAGCAAGCTATTGTGATGGGCCTTTCCCCATAAAAAATAAGATTAATATCGAGTGAGCCGATGGCTCACATATCAGATATTAAACTGATAAGAACAGATACTACACTTGATCTTAGCCAAAAGGCCGAGAAAGGTATGCTTTTCTACTCCTTGGTTCACTGATTATATATAAAGTCTCTTCATGTTTGTTTTCTTCACTCAGCCGATGTGGGATGGTGAGATCATAAAGTGAGCATCACTCAACTGACACTAAACCAACCCTGCAGATCCTGACCCTGAACATTGTTGTTTCAAACGCAAAGAGCTCAGAGTTGCTAACTCACAATCTTATGAGAGCAAGGCTAACCGAGAGAGAAAACTTCACGATAGGATTGATCGCTATCGAGTTCGCATGAATGAGCAGGCTAAGGAGAACTCCCGCACACTTTAACAAACTGTTAGCCTCGCCACAGGGATGGATGAAAGGGTGTGAGAATCTGTTCCTTTGGATTAACGGCACTATTTGCTTCTCGGACTGCTGCATCTCATTCTTAATATTCAAAACCGACATCAAGTGGGCCTTAATTTGGTGGACTGCTCAGCCATAAGACTAACACATGTGTTAGTTTAAGCCCAAAATGATTCGGCCCATTTATGTTTCACAACAAGTAGTCAATTAGAGGTGCACAAATCGGGTTTTTTAATACCTGGTTTCGGGTATGGAACCGATTACGGGTATGATCGGGTATTCAGAGAATCTGGGTAGGGTTCAAGTATTGTTATTGGGGAGAAAAACCATACCCTATGTATCTGGGTAGGGTATGATCGGGTTCGTCTATAACCGGGTATTGGAACACGGTATGGTATTGGGTATTAATACCCGGTTTTAAAAGTTATGTTTATTTTCTATTATTTTACACAAAGCTAAACTCATTTAAAAATTAGAGTAAAATGCACGGATAGTCCCTGTGGATTGTCAAAGTAACACCCTTAGTCCCCAGCTTTTAAAAGTTATACTCGTGCTGCCTATGGTTTGCTCGGTTGTTACTCGGATGGTCCCTAGAGTGGATGACAGTTAGTTTTCTTTGTTAAATGTGTGCAAAATGAGTAAATTACCCCTAACCAATTAAAAAAACTAAAAAAGATATAAAAATCAGTGCCCCCCCCCCCCCCCCCCCCTCATCTTCTTCCTCATTTTGAAAGGAGGAGGTGGTTGTGGGTTTAAGGTGCAGGTGGTGATGGATTTTAGAGAGGAAGAAGATGAGGGGCACCAATCTTTATATCTTTTTTAGTTTTTTTAATTGGTTAGGGGTAATTAGTCATTTCGCACACATTTAACAGAGAAAACTAACTGTCATCCACTCTAGAGACCATCCGAGTAACAACCGAGCAAACCATAGGGAGCACAAGTGTAATTTGTAAAAGTTGGGACTAAGGGTGTTACTTTGACAAACCAAAAAGGGATTATCCGTTCATTTTACTCTAAAAATTAACTTTGGTTTGTAATTTGTAAAAGTAATTATAATCTATACTATATAATAAAAGAAACCAATTAAGGGACACATGTCATTTATTGAAGCCGTTTATTTTTATAGATAATTAATATCAATTAAAAAATAATTATAAAATTTAATTTAATATAAATTTAAACAATTTATATAGGAGATAATATAATATTTATAACTTTGTTATAGCTTCCTTCTTACCCCAAAACTTTATAAAATCTTATCTTTACCCTTTTTTTAGCCCCTAAGTTCAGGAAATGCAATTTTTAACCACTTAACTTTTTATAAACTTTGTAAATGCCACTTTGACCCCCTCGAGAGTTTTTGCCTTGACGATATAAATTCGAGTTAGTCGGGTCGCATATAATACGTTATGATTGTACGATATAAATTTGATTTACGTTACGTTTTGATGCAAACGCAATGCAACTATAGGATATATTAAGTTCAATCAGATACGTCAAAACATGCGTTTTCATATGGTTAACACATCACATAACGCTTGGACTAATCCCTTCGATATAAATTAATATAATGTAAATGATTTATTTATTTTATTAAACTAAAGTAGTTAAGGATAGAATCTACTTCAAAAATGTTTATAAGGGGTAAACAAAAATATTAATCAATGTTTATTGGTTCTATACTTTTATTTCCGTGTTTAATTCTCAACTCAAATACGGTAATCACTATGTACGTGACATTTATAAGAACCGTCACCGCAATCACCCTATCCATCGTATATTGAGTATATCCATTAGTTTTTTTTAAAGATATTACTACGCAAAATTACATTTATGCAACTCGTGTAATACACGAGGTTTTTAAAAAATATAACTTTTTTATTATGTAGTATATAAAATTAGATTTATTCAATCCATATAATACATAGGGTTTATAAAGATATAACTTTTTATTGTTTGGTGTGACGCCCTAACACATTTTTACCCTTAATTTGCAGCGGAAAGTACATACCTAAAATTTATTTCATGATATTCTTTCTTTTCACTTAAATACATTACTCCCTTTTTATAAATTAATCAAAAACTAACATACTTATATCAAATTAAGTGACCACATACACACCCACGTACAGTCCATGTCTTGACTCGATCTTCAACCGCGTACACTTCTTGATGAAACATCCATAAACTTGTACGGCCTGCAGTCACCACATTCAATCACATCATTAGCAACCGGTGACATAATAAAAAAATCTTAACACATGCATAATGAGGCGTCAACATATCATGCTTTCTCTTATACTGGCCCCTTCATCCATCCATTCGATCACTCGCATCGGATTGCGGAGTCAACCTTCACTTCCATTGTTAACATGCCTATACTTCATATTAATTCTCAATAGAAAAACGGTTAGTATCATTAGCTTCCCTTCATATAATCATGTCCTCGAATACACATAACTCATCTTATTCATTCAAGCATATAATTAAATACCCACTCAAGCATGTATTCACTTTCTATTCATACACGTACTTACAATTTACATCCTACATGTATAACTCCTTAATTCATCTTTATGCATAATTCATTATGTAAGTTCCCTTTCTTACCCAAACTTAATCGAATCTCTTTCTTAACCACTTCCGACCCATTTCCACTAAAACTTATCTTAGTAATAACATCGATTCATATCTTCTTACATTACATTCAATAATTACCATATATCATAAATACATTACCAAACAAAAGGGTAAGTTCGGAGTTCACTTACCTCGTGCGTCCGAGTTCAAGCATAGCTTCCGTGTTTATCCTTGGCCCGTTGCCCTTCTATGCTTGTGTCCATGTTGACATGACTCCTATCCGTACATGTCATCACATTCATCATAACATGATTAGCATACATACCTTTTAATGAAGGTTTCTTGCCATATCATCTTATCAAACTAATTTCCCACTTGTAATCCATTCAAAACACATTCCTTATACAAATCTATTATCTAATACATCATCATCACATTCTACATACATTTATTCATTATTAGCATACAATCTCACTTATCATTTTCTCCTAAGCATTTCATCAAACACTTGGTGCGCATATCACTTTCTAAGCATAATGTACAAGTGCTTTAAGCATGTTCTTCCCTATTTCATCTTATGAACCAACACATTCAAGCAAAATCTCATAATCATAAATTCCATATCAAGTTTATCTATCCCAGTCTATCATATAACACCTTATACATCACAAGATCACACTATAACATCTACAAGTTCATCATGATCATCATCTTCACACTCATGCAATGGGTTTCATTCTAAATCACCCAATTACTTGAAATTATTCATAACACAAGTTCTATTTGGTGTTTCTAACACCTCTACATGCTTAATTTCATACAAATTCATGGATTGATCATAACCCACTTCGAACAAGATCATCAAATCTAAGTTTTAAGACATACCTTATGATCCCCTTGTGAAGGTGATCGTTAATTCATGTTCGGTTGTGAATTTGGGCTTCGTTTAGCCTTTCAATTTGGAGAATTTTGATGAAGTTTAGGGTTTTGGCTCCATGGGAGCCTTCCATGCTCGTTGATGAACATACACACGTTGTGTGTGTATGTGTGTGTGTTGTTTTCTTTTAATAAAACAACTTTCAGGTTGTTCACTTTGGTCCCTCATGTTTCGTTTTAATTAAATAAGGCTACAACCCTTCGTTTAATACCAACGATACTAATATTCAACTAGGTTAATTATTTATAGTTAATATTCATTTACGGGTTCACTTTTACCCCTAACGGTATTTTTACCCGTTCCTTTATAT
The DNA here is from genome assembly GCA_030545235.1 of Helianthus tuberosus. NCBI lineage: Eukaryota > Viridiplantae > Streptophyta > Magnoliopsida > Asterales > Asteraceae > Helianthus > Helianthus tuberosus. The sequence goes on along the minus strand of CM060432.1, from coordinate 127,527,873 downwards.
TAACCGGGTTTAAATTACCAAACCCATTTTTGGGGTGTTACATTTGGTATATAAAATTACATGTGCTCAACCCGTATAACACATGAGGTTCTTAAAAATGTAATTTTTTTCATTATTTAATATATATAATTAAATTTACTCAATCTGTACAATACACGGGGGTTCTCAAAGATATAACTTTTTTTATTATTTAATATATAAAATTACATTTATTTAACCCGTGTAATACATGGGGTTCTAACCTAGTATATATAATAACATAAATTCACTCGTGTAGTCATGTCTAAATTATTTGTTTTACAATATGCATTTTTAATAAACTTAAATATAAAATACGTAAAGTAAACATAAAAATATACTTTAAAATATCAAATATTCTACCAGGTATAAACAAACCGGTATCAAATATATAGGGAATAACCATGTTCGGGTATATGATATGACAGGTTCGGCGGTTCCGGGTATAAAGCGGGTACGGTTTTGAGTACGGGCATTGATATCAAAATGTATACCATATCCATAACCTACGGGCAGAGTTGAGTTCGATTAAGGGTATGAAGTATTCCGGCACAAAAATAATCGATTCCGGTTTTTCTTTTTCTCGGGTATTTTTTGCGCACCTCTAAGCACAAGGGAATTAGGTAATTTGATCCATTTTTTTCTATTTTACTATAAATAATATATATTTATCTAAGTTTTATTTTAAACCTGTATAAATATATCAGTGCATTTAACAATTAGTAATATGATAAATAAACATATAAAATGAACCTATATATAATGTAAGGTTGGTTCTATGTAGGATACAGGTTTTTTTTTTTTCGAAAATATGGAGAACAAAATAATCACTCATTTATTTTTATCTTAATTTTCTTTAATAAAAATATAAGAATACGGTTGAAATGCAATTTTCTTTCATCTCTTCTGAAACTAAAAAATATACATGTGAACATATTTCATTAATTTATAGAACCTAAGTCATGCTATAACTTATAAGTTATAAGTATACAATAAAATTAATAAAACATATAAACAAATTAGTTTAATGGTTTTTTATGGAGAAAAGTGCCCGCATAGTCCCTGTGGTTTGCTTCATTTTCACCTTTAGTCCCTAACTTTCTAAATTACACCTATAGTCCTCAAGTTTTTGAATTTCGTTCCCAGATAGTCTCTGACGCGTAACTGGGTTAGTTTTTTATGTTAGGTATGATGAGGATACGTCCTTGGTCGGACCGAATGACCAACAAACATAGGACCGAACCTCATTACTTAAAGGGTCAGATCGCACCTAATGTCGTAGACAGAACAACTAAACACGTTGATACGCCATAACTAACTGGGACCCACATCTTTAACTGCCATGACAGTGACTGGTCCGACCCTAACTAACTCGCCACGTCAGCATACCCAAAAACTATAAATACCCCGCCAAGGCTTCCAGCAAGGGGTAATCGCTACTTTCTCTCTCTAAAACTCTCCTATCTCTCTTCCTGACCTATTCTCTCCTCACAAATACTTATTCTCACGCCCGAGCTTGGTCACAGAGAGGCCCCCCTCCCTGTGACGAGGCTAACGGTGTGTTTTTTTCCTTGTGATCTTGCAGGTTCTTGCCAGGTCACCTGAAGCTCTGCTCAAACCAGGTCGGACTAACTGGTTTTGAGTCTTCAGTGGCGCCATCCCCTCGAATTCACACAATTCGCTTCGTTAATTATGTTCATTCGCAATTATGGAATCAACAACGGCTGTCTCCACAAGCACTTTCCCGTCTTATAGCGACATTTGGGAAGGAAGTGTTGCACCTCTAACGACTGTCCCTACAGCAGTCGCCACTTCTGCAGTTTTGGCAGGGTCCGCAACAGTACCTCCACCTGTAAGTTCTGCAACCGCGAGCTCTATCACCACGTTCTTAGTTACTGCTCCAGTCGCCACGCCGTTGCCTAGTTTCGACAACGCTTTCCTTTTACGAAACGCCGACTTACTACGGCAACTGCAGCAGCAGCAGCAGTGAGAAGAAATGTTGCAGAGCCTC